>WBMZ01007811.1:0-84395 GCA_013400975.1 Atrichornis clamosus | reverse complement strand
CGGGCGGGGCGGCGGCGGCGGGGTCCTCCCCGCGGGGGAAGCGGGGGTCCCCCGCTGTCCCTCCGCCGCCCCTCCGCACCGTCCGGCGCTGGAGCGGGAGGAGGCGGGCGGGGAACGGGGGCAGCGAGCGCCCGGGGCCGGAGGAGCCCGCGGACCTTTGCCCCCGGGCTGAGCTGCCGGGGATCGGTATGCGCCGGCCGTGGCTGCCCGCCGGCCTTGCCCACGGTGTCAGCGTCATCCCCGAGGCACAGCGGGGAGAGGATAGGTGGGAGATCCGGAGAGCTCCCAGCCAGGGATGGAGGTGCTCCTCCGTGCTGGGGACCCTCCTCGAGGGCTGTGGGCACCGTGAAGCGGATGGGACCCGAAAGACGCCTGGCCCCAGCGGCAGCCTTTTTCCAGGGTTTGCAAGCACTGTGTGGTTAAACTGGTCTGGGACTGGTCCATCACCCACCAACTTGTGGGTCCCAGGACAGGGAGAAAACTGTGGCCCTGATGGTCAGTGCCACCCAGGATGGTGGCTGTCCTCTTGACACACACCCTCCGTGTGCCTCCTGGCCTGGCTGTGACCTCCCATGGCAAGATTTATCACTCCAAGTGCCTGTTTGCACCAGAGGGAGGGAGTTAGCTATCTGGAAGTGATTTGGATGCTGCTGTACCTTGGAAACAGTAAGGGTTGGAAGGGACTCCGTTCACATCAGAACCAACCTCTAGGCGGAACCATTGGAGAAGAGCCAGAGCATCCTCAGGAGATGCTGCACCCTGCCTGTCTGCAACAAGAACATGAGAACCACCTCAGAACAAAGGCCCGTCTCCCCAGGAATGTGCATCCAAAACCAACGAACCACCCTGACATCCAACCAAGCAGGAGCGTGAGGGTTGGCAAAGAGGGTTGGTCTGACAGAGCAGAGGTCTGCTGCCTGCTCTGTAATGCACAGGTGGCATTGGCTACACTTTTTGTCCAGAATTAAACAAAAGGTCTGGTCTGGTGTGGGAGTATGTCTCCCATGCCTCCCAATCTTCAGCCAAGCTCAGAGCCATCTCCTTCCCTTCCCTTCATTCTCCTTGGCCACGTTGTTGTGCACAACCAAGCTTCTACACTGGTTGTGGAGTAAGAAAGGAATTTATTTTAAAAGTGTGAGGGAGTGATAATTCACCATCCCAGCACAGCCTGTTGGGATCTTCCAGCCTCCTGGCTTGGCACATCGACACTATTGTATTTCAGTGGCCAGCTCTCCTCGAGGGGTGGCAACTGGGGCTGCTCTCCGTGGTGTTCCTGGGATTTACATCAGCTGCCACTGGATTGTCACCCCTTGCATGGAGAACAAGCCGTGCTATTGAGGCCGGGCTGGGGAGGGCAGCAGGTCCTGCCCGCAGCCTGGTACATCTCGACACAACGAGGGGAGAGTAAGTGACTGTTTCATGAAGGCTGATGTGGCGGCAGAAGAGGAAATATATGCTAATGGAGGAACATTTCAACTAATTATGCATCCTGGGGGACCAGGGGTGTTCTCTCATGCCTGCTGGCTGTGAGAGGCTCGAGGCTGGGCTCTCTCGAGCTCTCTTAGCACAGCACTGAGTACTTCGGTGTTCACTGGGGCAGGGACTGGCGTGCACAGCCCCAGCCAAGCACCTGGGTATGGGGAGCTGGGCTCACTCTCACCATTTCCAGCCAAATGAATAATTGAGTGTCTGCCTCAGCATGGAACAGTAACGAGGGCAGAGCAAGGGATGTGTGTGCGGGGGGGAAATGCACAGCGTGAGGTGAAACCCCAGGCAGACAGAGCTGAGATGTGAGCCTGGGGGTCCTCTGCCACCATGGCACAGATGTGCTCAGAGGATGGCTCCCTCTGCTCCTTCCCCAGCTGTGTTTGGCATCTGTAGACAGATGTCTGGAACCCCTGCTTGCCCCCTGTTCACCAACCCCATGTGGCTGAAAGCTGACTCACTCCATAGCATTCCTTTCAGCACCCATGGTCACTGGTCGGTTTATTCTTGGGTCTTTCCCCCCACTTTTGAAGACCTCAAGCATATACCTCCCATCATGGTGTTTCCCTCTGATTCTTACACTCTGCTGTTGATCCAGGCCACTGGGATAACCTATTATCAGCGTAATTTGATTTCAGCCCATAACGAAGGCGTTCTCCTTAAATACTAGTTCTCCCAACTCCTGCCCAGAGGCAGTATCCAGCCTAAATCCAGAGGTCTGTGTACCCTGTTGTTAAAACAACCAAAATGCTGACAATTTTCCACAGTCGTCTTCACCACTAGAAAGTTTTTTTTGGGTTCAATTCGAAAATCGCTTGCTCCAGCTCAAGTTTTTCAGTTTCTAGTTATTTTTGCATCCACAAGTCTTTGGCTGTTGGTGAAGAAGCTGTTGTTTAGCCCTGGAATGGCTCCAAATCTTTCCACGGGGTGTATTAGTTATCCTAAACTCATAACCATAGCTGGAGTATTTTTAGCTCTGCACAGCAATCATCAAACAAACGCTGCCACAAGGTCTGCAGGACTCCTGAGGTCCCTCTCAGCCCTGCTCCTTCTGAGGCTCCAGGCTCAGTTGTGCAGAGACGACCAAGAAATCCCACCTGGAGCCAACCACAACTGCGACCAAGTGCTTCGTCCCGTCCCCATGTGATCCACATCCAGGCTGTGGCTCAGCACGCGGACAGGCACAGCTTGTGCTTTCTTACAGGAGAGCAGTGAGCTCTGCCTGGCCTTAGTGGTGCATCCTGAGCCCCTGTGAGGTGTGGAGGTGCTTGCTCCCCTCGCTCCCAGCATGGGATGATTACTGCTACAGAGATACACCAAAAAACTGGTAGGAACAAGAGCAGAGGAGTTCTTTGCTCCAGATTTGGCTGCTGCCTGAACTGTGGACATGATACTGTGTTACCTACCAGCCAGGCTGATCCTCCAAGCAGCACCACATCCACACTCGATCCCTTTGAAGACTCTGGAAGGAGCCTCCCCTTTTTCACAAAAGAAGGACTCAGTCTGTCTGGCCTCCCCTCGGCTCCCTGGCGGTCCCTCCCAGCCTGCGTGCCTTGCCAAGCCCTTGCTGCTCTGGGTTTAATAAGCAGCGGCTCTGCTCCAGGGATGGAAATTAGAGGTGGATGCTGCAGTGGAGTGAAGTGCAGGCACACGGTGGCAAGAGCTTCTGGAGCCCTCCTCGCTCCTGTTTCTGCAATGGCACAGCTGAGGCTTGGCTGAAGAAATGCACCATGCCACAGCTGGATTTGCTTCTGGAGCAGGGTGCACCTCCTGCTCAGCCTCCCCTACTTTCACATGGGATTGGAAAATACCACCTGAATGTGAAATATGAACCAGGGCCCGCAGGATACCCCCACTTCAGCAGGCTAGCAGCCAGAGCCCAGCAGGACAGCCCAGTTCCCAGCAGACACTAAATCCCTGTGTCCCAGCAGCTGGGCTTTGCCCTGCGTGTTTGTAAAATAACATTTTTCCAGGAGCACGCATGCTGTTCAGGCCTTGGATCTCTATCCTGATGTTTCCCTGGCCCTACAGCTCTGCTCTGTGAGGTGCCCCCAGTGCTGGCAGGAGCAGCACTATCTGGGCAGTCACTAGAAGCCAAAAGGTCAACGCCTTCATCTTTGGGTGCACTGGCAGTCAAACTATTAGAGAAGTAGATGACATTGGTGAGGAGCTTGGAGTTACATTAGCTGATGAAGGGTTTGAGAAGGGAACCTCTTTCTTTCCTCCCCTGCTACTTCCCATACTGCCTGCTGGCCTCATCTAGAACACCACGTTCTTGTGGCATCCTTCCTTCTGCCCTCCTGGCCATAACTGGGCTCCCACTGTGGAAGTCCACCTGAAATCTGGTGGGAGATTGCTCTGGGCCATCTCAAGGCATGATGACATATGCGCTTTTTAGTGGGTCAAGGTCAAGTATCCATGTGCTTCATTAGTTCCTCTGTCTCTCGTTGGAGATGTTTCAAGCAGAACTTAAACCTGTTCTGTGGGAGAATTTACTTAGATTCATCTCCCTACACCACCTCCTGTGGTGTGAGTGTTGACCATCTGATTTTGGACCCCCAGATTTATCTTCTGTGAGTAAGGCTTGACACCAAAGAGATGTGCCAACTGCTGACTTCAGCTTCTCAGTTCCATGGCTGCTCTGCCAGCAGCTCCTCCTCTCCTTGGCACTCAAGAGCCATGAAATCTGGGGCCCCTGATTATTTGCTCTGTGTGTGTGTTGTGTATCTCTCTTGCTGGCTGTTGGAAAATATTTCACATTCTCCTGTTAATTGTTTCCCAGAATTTCACGTTGTTTCAGTCGAGAACGATTCTTGGCAGGAGGAAAGCAGGAACAGGTGAGAGACTGGCAAAGGATGTGCTGGACAGGTTCAGACCCGTTTAGGATGGCTTACTTTACCAGGGATGTGCGCCTCAGCCTGTGCCAAAAGTTAACATTCCTCTGCCACGATGACAGGGAGTGGGATGCACTGTTGTCCTGTCTGCTGCTGGTCTTGGTCCAGCACATGCCAGGGTTCCCCAAGCCTCACAACAAAACTTGGGCTGTTTGAGGGTTTCCAGGCACTGGTGACCTGCAGGGCTGTAGGACCAGCCCTCTGTAGTCTCAGCATCAGCCTCAGGTCATTCAGAAAGGGCAGCTGGGAGACTGAGTGTGGCTGGATCCCTCCAGATGTGAGCTGCGATGCTGCACTGGAAAACTGCATCCCTGTGCCAGAGCAGGCTTGTAACAGGAAGAGCCAGCCTAAGGGCAAAGCAGGAACACAGGCTAATTTGGGAACACAATGGTTATGCTGATCAAAACACCTTCCAGAGGAGAAGGGAAGGAAATTACCTAATCCTTCACTATTCAGTGCGATGTCCCTGTGCCAGTCTGAAGGACCAGGGCTACACATATCTTGGAAGAAAGGGCATTTCTATCTGGGTAAGGAAAAAATCGCTGGGACCTCTTCCCTCCAGACCCTCTCCATCCACACTGGATGGAGGAGAGTCCTCCTCTTGCCATCACCAAACTGGCTTTAGGTCCAGAAAAACTCATGCTTCTCTTGAAAGTTTGGCTGGACACAGACTCACATGACTCAGAGGCTTCACAAGAGACTTCATCAGAACTCAGCAAATCAGCCGAGGAGGGTTGAAGCCGTTCAGGGACGTGCAGCTTGTCCTGCTCCACTGCCAACAGACTGGGATGGGGCAATCACTGGCTCTGTCAGGGGAGCTCTTCCCACTTCCCATGCATGATCTTAGCAGGGTTCATGCTCCTTGCCTGACTCAACAACTGGAAACTGCAATCCAACTGAAAACAGCCCAGGAAGGCTCTTCTTATAAACCAGGAACAAACACAGCTCCCAGCTTTGAGAAATCCTAGGGCATGGCCCCAGATGGAGAATTTAAGGTATTTTGGGGATGCTAATGCTATAGAGCATGGGTAGAGGACAATAGTGCACTTTCAGGATTAAATAAAAAGCCACAAAGTACCTCTGGCTTCAAAGAAGCACACCTCAGCTGAGGACAGGCTTCCCTGGTTGAGACTCTCCCAAGTTCCCAAGGCTCCTCTGCCTATTGCCCCCACACCTCCAACGTGAAGTCCATGCAATGGCTTTCCTCCTTTGGCTGGAACCAGGAACCAACAGGGACAAAACGTGAACCAGGTCCATGGTCAGAGGTTTAGATGAACCTGGAGAGACTGCAAAATATTAGCACAAGAGCCATGAAGGGAAAGCCAAGAGCTGAAGGGGTTTTTTTTCTGTTTCTTGAAAAAATACACTCTATAAGTGGCATATTTTTCTGGAGGAGAAAACCCCCTGCTTAGAATATGGAATTTTCTTCTCCCTCTACCACTCCAAATTTTATGTAGCTTTCCATGGAAAAATAAAGACTTGCAATTTTCTCCCTTTGTTTTTGTCCTGTTTGACTGTTTCTCCAGCCCACAGACATCAAAGGGACACCCAGGGAGGGTGGAACTGATCTGTGAGACAGCAGTGGAGGGGAGATGGAAAGTCATCCCTCTGGTCTGGCGGGGGGGACAGAAACCTTCACTCTCTGAGCTCAACACCACCTGGGCTGACAAAGCTCCCACCCCACTGCTCATTCCTCTGCTGCTGTCCATCAGCAACAAGCAGACAAGCCCTCCACTTCTGTTTTGTTAAATCTCTTTATTCCCCTGTGAATCCTGGAGTGAATTTCTCTTGCTGGCTACAGGCATCCGACACACCCCCACTACTGCAAAGAGGACTTTGCAAAGGGCCAACAGCACTTGTCTGTCTCTGCAGAAAAAACCCTACTTGAAAACGTCCTGGGGTCTGCCACATCAGCATTGAAATGTATCAGGTCATTAAACCAAACACAACTAGGGATGGTTATTTACCCAGAGGAGCAGGAGAAAAAGAAGAGGAGAAAAAAAGAAGAAAAGGAACAAAAAGATAATTTTAATTTTTAATTGTATTTTTTAAGCAGTTTTCCTTTCAAAAATTACAGCTGGAAACCTCAGGCTCAGGGTTAAATCTGTGTGTGAGGTGGCACTGAATAATGCCAAGGTAAATCCTCACTCTGAATTACTCTTCTTAGGGCAGAGCTGTGTACCTGCACATTGCTGTCCAAGAACATGCTGTGCTTGCTGGCTGCACACAACACTTTGTACTCAGAATCCTGTCTCTTAGCAGAAAAGGGATTTTTATATAAGCAAATTAAAAAAAAAGACCTCTCCAAGTACATATACTATTACATCCAGGTGCCAGGCTGACATTTTGGCCAAGTGAGAGGCTTGAAACTTTCGCTGAATGTGGGTCAAAACAAGCCCCAAAACTTGCTGCAGCAGCACCATATGAAGGCTCCTGTTAGAGTGTCAAAACATCGTGTGCTTGGGACTTGGGAGAAGCCTTTGGATGTGCAGTGGGGAGCTGGAGGCTGTGGGAGAAATTCGAATCCAGTTTGAGGTCTGCCAGAGGTATCTCAGTTGTCCCCCCGCCATGGCACAACAGACTGATATTGAATTGACAGACCAGGGTGGTTGCTTGTGCCAGCCCTGTGCTTGGCTCACCTCCTCACGTTTTAAATTCCCTGGATAGTCCTGCACCACCTCACACAGCAGTGCTTGCAGCCTGGCCTGACACCTCGGTGCTATCACCTCGTGTTTCAGGTGTGCTGAAACAAAACCTGTCCTGGAGGGGAAGGCACATCCCCAGCCACTCACACTTGGGCTCTGCTCTCCCAGCGCGGCCCTGAGCTCTGGAAAAGCCTTCAGTTCACACTCAAAGAGGATTTTTGGCCAGCAATCGCCTTGGCAAGGGGCAGTGTTATTTGGTATTTGACAAGGGCCTTAAAAGTAAAACTGGAGCAAAGAAGATTGAATGGGAAGGCTGGGAATCAGGTCATGATGACACTGGTCAGTTTGAAGTGCTCTGACACAGCAGAGCCGCCCGTGGACAATGGCCTTTGGCGTGCTCATTCCTCCCGGGAGCTGAGCGTGGATCCCTCCCAGCCAGCAGAAGTGGTTCCCATTTCCACTGCCAGGGGCAGTGACTCTCGAAAATCTCTTCATACTGCCTAATTAACCTCTGGGAATGGCTTGTAAAAAACAACATGTAAAATCCAAACATTTAGATGTGACAACAGTGCGAAAATTATCTTTAAAAGCCCTATCAGTGAATCCTTTCAAATAACACCTTTTGGGGTTCTCCTGACCTAGCAGCACATCTTAAAACTTAACAGAGGGCAGGGAGTTGCACTTCTCAGACTTCATCTCTGGTTAGACACACACACACATATATATACTACAAGCTGTACTTTGACTCTGTGTACTCAAAGGAAATACAGTGTAAAGTTTGTCTTCTTTGCTGCCTCCACTCCTATTTGTGTTTTAAAGACTTATCTTGATTGCTGGGTGAGATACATTTTCCTAAAAGTGTCACATTTACATTCATATTTTAAAAAAGCAAGAATAGGTATTTGTCCACCTGCCCTAGTTCAAGTGGAATAGCAAGTCACATACTTGTTTGCAAGTGTGTAGATACTACTGAGGGCACTCTCATGATCATCAAAGCCCTGCTCAACCATCAGCACCTGTGCTCCTGAGTGGAAGGTTGGAGGTGACCGTCTCCAGTGGTGGCTCTCCACCCTCTGCTGGGGCTCCAAGGAGGAGGATCCACAGGCAACACAGTGGCTCAGACCTGTTCCTCCAGCAGCCTCTGCTCTCCAAACTACCCCCTCACTTTGGGTTCCTTTATTTTTAAATGTCAGGCCACATTGTTCTTGAGGAAGTGCTATGCGCTTACAGCCAGGACTTTCACTAGAAAATTTTCCTCATTTAATAATAGCCAATCAGAACATTTGATTTACCTGTGCTTATTTATTAATTGAATGTATTGATGAGGCTACATCTATTCATTCAGCTAGGTGAATGTTCTGCCCTACTCATGCTGCTTCTCAGGAGCAAGGAGTTTTGTGCTCAGGTGCTCCCATCTCCTCCGGAGAAATGCCTCCCATTATGTGGAAAGTGGCAGTGCTCACATGGAGATCAAGGGGCAGGCAGACAGTGTTGGGGATGCTCTGGCTGGTATGAATGAACAGGGAATAAACGCAGAGCAAACATCTCTTCCAGGGAGCCCACGTCTTTGTGAAAGCCTGACTGAGGCTCAAAAAGAAAAGAAAAATATTGGTAATGCTGCCTGATGCTCCTGAACCTCCTCTAACTTTGCCGAGTAATTGGCAAGAGACAAGTTCATAGTGGGTGTTGTGAAGTTTTAAGGTTTACGTGGAGCCAGCTGGAGAAGGGGACACCCAGGGACGTGCACAGCCAATTTTGAGAGAGCAACGCCGCTCCTGTACCAGCAGCTGCTGGGAACAAAAAGTTTTTGCAATCAGCCAGCGGGAGTTAAAGAAGAAAGCAGCCTGGCAGTAAATATACTTAGCAAATTCAAACAGTGAAAGAGTTCCAGGAAACTGAGATAACCCTGCAGGCACAAAGATCCTGATCCAAAGCCCACGGAAGTTGGTGGAAAAGAAAATCATGTTAGCTTTTAGATGAAGCCCATGGAAAATCAAATAAGAGGTCGGGTCCCAATGAGTCTGTAATTCTTCCCAATGAAATAGCCACCCAAATCTCACACACCTTCCCTGGCAGCTCCTCCCTCGCAGCTTGGCCCTCACGCTGGGAGTTTGTACTGATGCAAGTACCTGTACACTCATTTTTCACTCACAAACCGCTCCTGGGTCCTGCTCCCCTGGCAGCTCTCTGGTGTCTGTGACTTTGTCACAAGACTGAGCATTTGCTGTTTCTCCTTGAGCTTTCTGTAGCTCCAAGGGTATTTAAAGATTTCCGAAGGCAGCAAACAAA
Organism: Atrichornis clamosus; assembly: GCA_013400975.1. NCBI lineage: Eukaryota > Metazoa > Chordata > Aves > Passeriformes > Menuridae > Atrichornis > Atrichornis clamosus. Next base: position 75,082 of record WBMZ01007811.1, on the reverse strand, counting down.
ACCTGAGCAGCCCCAAGAGTGGTGCATTTCCACATAACCTCACTGTGCTCAGCACTGTCCTCACCCAGTGGGGACCAGCATCCCACAGTGTGGAGAGGACATGTGACAAGAGCAGCCAGGCAGTTGCCAGGTTGAAGAAGACACACTTTGCACCAGGGTGCAAACCCCTGGTTTAAGTAGGATTCCTGTTTTGGCTGCTCAGCAGCCAGTGGACCTGGCCTGAGCACTTTACTTTTAAAATAAAATGTGGGGGTTTTTCTTCACTCCTTTTAACTGCAATTGCCTGGAATAAAAATTAGCAGTTACACAGTGCCTGCTCCAGAGACCACTGACATCAACAGCAAATTGTTCCTGCCTTCAGTGGGCTTTGAATCAGATCCTAAAAATGCAGCCCAGCCCATCCACATCTGCAATACCACAGTCAGAAACGAGTCCAAGTATCCTAGTAATCCAGAGAGGTGGAGGGGAAAACCCCAAAGTGACATCTAGGAAAAGAAATGTGCCACAAGTCAGCAGCTGCCTTAGAGCTCTGAAGGGGGAATCAGGAGAATGGGAGGGGATTGCTTGGCACTGCTGAGTTAGAAGGACAATTGCCCCCTTAATACGAACATTATTCAGCTCCAGCAGGGCCACTCAGTTTCTCCATGCTGACAAGTTTTACTGTCCCTGAGCTGTCAGGGCAAAGCTAAGCAATGGTTTTCCAACAGAAAGACCCTTGTCAAAGAAGAAAGTGTCTTCCTGAGAACCATATGTTTATATCAGAAAATACAGACATTTGCTTTTTAAGCGTTCCCTTCCTCCTCTGAATTTATGGCATTAAAATGAATTGGAGAAAAGATAAGACTGCTGGGTTTTTTAATTACAATCTTTATCAAAGAGCAGCTTTCATGACACTGGAAAGGAAATCAAGTTGAGACGTGGCAAAACTTTTCCTGGAAACAACTCCTTTTTTTTTAGTATGGTTTCTTAAGGCCAGTAAAACTAAAGCAAGAGCTGCGTCTGCTCAGCACTCCCCTCTTTTAACATTTTAACCTACTAAGCCCTTTCAAACAGATTTTATGAAGAGTGATAGAGTTTTCTGGGGAAAGAACTCTTCAGAGTTCCTATGAAGCCCTCCCTTCCAACCAGAGGCAGTGGGTCGCCAGGGCATCCAGCGTGGCACAGCTTGGCTACAAGACCCTTGGGCGGTGTGTGACCAAGGAAAAACATTAAGCCTGCTTAAAGGTAGAGGTGCCTCAGGTTTTCCACACTTGCTATTGACTCCCTGGAGGTCATGTCCCCAGTGAACGAGGCAGGCAGTGGTTTGCAACCCGCGTGCTTCCCACCCATCACACTTTCACCTCATAGCTGAGCCAGTCTCTCCCTGCTTGCTCAAATTGACCCATCACGGACACCATCACTTGGCTGGCAGCAGGGAAGACCTCGGCAGAAGCACTGCCCTGGTAGGGGGTAGCCACTCCTGACTGCTGATGTGAAGAGGATGTGGGTTACTGCTCTTTCGAGGGGACAAGCACTGCTGCAAACCCACAAACCCATGTGCTTCTTTCCCACAGTTTTTCCCCCACCACAGTTCCCTCGTCACCAAATCAGAGGCAGCAGATCTGATCCTACTTATTCTGGCCAGGTCCGCCTTGATTTGGTATTCCCTAGTGGAAGACAGCTGTGCATCAACACACGTGGGTGTCAGTAAGGCTGCTCTTAGTCTCCCTAGAGGCAGCTTATATTTGCAGGTGTTCAGCTTCGATGCTGCCTTTATCTGCATGGCGGAATCCTGGGCACACTCTGCTTTTTGAGCACATTCCTGCCTGAAGACCAAGGTTTCCAGCTCCTTGCAGCATTTCAGGGAGCCACACCAGTAGGTGCTAAAAAGCCTTGGGCCAGACCACCTGCAGGTACATCTCTGCCTCTCTGTGAGCTGATGTTCTTCTGCTTATCCACCAGATCACCAGAGGAAGACCTGGTCTGTTCTATTTTCTTATAATTATTTCCTCTTTTCCATAGCATTTTGAAGTGTCAGGAGGTTTTTTCCTCTATAAAAATAATGCTTTCCCCCATTCTTGGGCAGCTCAACACCTAAGAGTAATCCCTCTACAGAAACCTAGTGGTTTAAATTATGTCATGTCTGTTCTGATTGTCATTAATAATATTGGATTATTATTGTCATTCATATGCCCATATGGAGATTTCTGGTCCCTGGGTCTCTGCTGAACTCATGTGCTCACAATTGCCTATTGGAAAAAACAAAACAGGGATGTAAAAAACCATCCTTTCCCCCTCACCAACTAGCCAAGAAGAGTTGACAATAAAAGGCCAGTTATGGCTCCTCCCTGGTGCTCCATTTTATTTGTGTTTCCAACATGTGGAAAGAGACTTTTGGTGGGCACAGGGGTATTTTGCAAGGCTGCAGTTAGAGTCCATCAAGCAGGTGCTGTTCAGAGTTTAAAATAAAAATCACTGGCCACACAGAGTATACAAAAGTGAGTGTAATGCCCCAGCAGAGATGTTTCTGCCTCCAAAGGGGTGTGATACACATTCACATTGAGAAACAAGTCGTATGAACAACTTCATAGTAGTGTTGCACCTTCTCCAGAGATAAAAGCAAGGCACCTAATGGAAGGTGTGGTTGTCCAGAGGAATTCAGCCGCCTTCAAAGACACAGAAGACACCTACTGTACAACTCCTGAAAGGCATGGAAAGTTGAATTGAAAATATTTTTGTAACTCTTTTGGTAAGATGCTTGCCCTAGCCAGAAAGGTGCCTTCAATCACTGACAGCAGCTTCCCTCAGGGCAAGAGCTGTTTCTCCCCTCCCTGTCCAGGAGGGACTGACTGAGGTCAAGCTGCAGCAGTGCTCTCTTGGGAAGAGGACTGGAGAGGAACAAGAGTTGCATCTTCAAATACAGAGGATTGCTTGTCTGTGGACTTCACAGTCCTGTGTTAAATCATGCCATTTAATCATGCCCTGAAACAAATCACACCCAAAGGTCCTGTGTCAGGCTCTCCTCATTCATGCCCAGCCTGAGCCGAGCATGGATGTTTGTTCATGCCAGTAATACCAGAAAACATTGCAGAGCATTGCTGCCCCTTCCTCTGACAAGTTGCTATATTAAAAATACGTCCTGGGGGAGAGATGCACCCTCCAGGGTTGGGAAGGGTATTTATATGAAAGAAGCACCTCAACAGCAGGGCATAAAACCAACTGAATTCTCGTCAGCATTGCCAAAAGCCTTGACCATCAGAGTTTTGATCGTTCCCAAATGGCACATAAAGAAAGAGCCTTCATATACCACAAAGCCAGACCAAATCCTGGGCCTCTGTCCATAGTCACTGACAGCAATTGTCACTCAGTGACAGCAATTTGCCTTTCTGGAAAGAGGAAACAGCAGCTGAAGCAAGAACTGCATCACTGCTGGTAGCTGCAGCCATCACCAGCTGCTGAGCTTGTTCCCTTTCTCTGCCTCCAAGGAACATGCAAACCCAGAGTGGCCAAGAAAGACAGCACCACGTCCAGATAAGCCTGCAAGTAAGCAGATTACTAAATCAGCAAGGCCACCCTGCAAAAGAGCCGTGGCACTCTGCCCAGGAACCAGAGCAAGCTAGGCTGGGGAGGGGAGTCCTGAGCTAGGAAGAAGAGAGCTCTAGGGCAAGGGGAAGCTTCCTCAGAAACACAGAAAAAATTATTTCCAGGAAATAATCTAGTTAGCAATGCAGAATTCAGCTGGTGAAAAGCACAGAAATGGTGCTGCCCAAATGGCTATAGGCAGCTGGGAGTATTGCCATAATTAATAAGAATTGCAGGTTATGCCTGATAAACACAAAAGGAAACAGACACACTCCTGCTGAGAATCAGGCAGCCCCTAAGAGAAGTCACTGCTGGGAAAAGCCTGTCCTGTACCTCACCACAACCTGTGCATTGTGGTGCCATATCCCTGAGGTGTGAAAGTCTGAAGTTCCCGTTCTAAAAGCACAAAAATCTGTCTGAATGGAAGCCACCTTTCAGTAAAAGGGATGCCTTTTTCCTAGGGGTCAATGAGAGGACATTTACTGTAACAACTCCACCCCACTCACCCCAAATTCTCCCTTAGGGGCAAACAAGATGTCTGAAGGGAACAGAGGTGTTAACCTGCCCCGTAAAACATCACGACATTTGTGCTTTTATTGCACTGAACTGACAAAGAGGACTTTGGCACCACATTGCTTCAGTAAGGAGAGTCCTCTCTCTTCTTGCTTGGGAAAAGAGGGTGTCCCCAGCAGGGATAAACCACTGCTCCCCACTGGTGTTCGGAGTGACAGTCATTCCTGCCAGCTGGCAACAGGAATGGCCAAGCCTGGATCGTACAGAGGTTTCCCTGGCACCACATTTGCTCAAAAAAACCCCCACTTCTGAAGGAAAACAGTACTGGTAAAAGCCCTGCCCCTAGGACAGGGGTGAGTTTTACCAGAGCCTGGCCCTGGGTCCATCTGGAATTAAACCTTGTGAGAGAAACTCATAAGGAGCTCTTCCATCCTGCCCTGCTCTTGGCCTGTACTGGAACTCCAAGTGGCTGCCAGCAAACCTGCAGCTGAAATCATCCCCATGATGGGAAAGCCTGAAGGTCACAGATGCACACAAATATTTGATGAGTCGATACAGTGCAGCCTTGAACAGTGCACATCCAGCATCGGGGAGGACCCCCTGTGCCATGGCTGTGAGTGAATGCCCTTAGCAAACCACCCACACCGTGTTTGAGCTGCCCTGCTGTGTGCACACCGCTTGCTTTGTTAATGTTTAGACTCTCCTCAAAAGGCCTGTCTGGGCTCAGTGAGCAGGAATCAGCAGGAGGCAAAGTGTTCACCACAAACGCTGCTATTACCTCTTTTCTGTAGGTGGAGGAGCCGCTTTCTTCCTGGGCTCCTCTAGGTGACCTTTCCCTTCACAGATCCTCCTCAAAGGAAACCTCCTTCATGACATGAAGAAGAAGGAGAACAAAGCATTTTCCTGAAACCTGAGACCTGGTGGGATGGAGTTTATGTCTCGTTCCTTGACTCAGCAAACTTGGGTGGACCCAAGTGTGGATGTGCCTCAAGTGACTGCTTGCTCTGCTGGAAGTTTTGTGGAAAGCTAGGAGAGGGAAGTTTTAGGGCTGCTTTACCCCCTGCTCCTTGTAAATTTTCATACAGAAAAATAAGCCTGGCCGTCCCCCAGGCCCTCCAGCCAAATTTACTGCCCTGTCACAGGAGAGAATGAGACCCACCAGCCCTTCCATCTCCCCAGCCAGCATCCCAGCACAGCTCATCCAATCAAAATTCAGGGTTCTGCTGTGGCTGTCCTGAGGAAAGTCCAGTTTAAAAGGAAGTAAGAGGATATTACAGCATTTTTTACAGGATTAGTTTAACTGATATCTGTACCTCAGACAGCAATGAGCCCCAGAGTCGCTCCTCAGAGAAGAGGAACCTCTAAGACAGACCAGCTCACAAACCTCTCACAATAGTCAGTGATTTCCCTCAATACCTTGGCAAAGGCAAGTAATTTCAGGATGCAAGTTTAAAACTCCCCGCCTTTCTCAAGAGCTCAACTTTCATCACTCAGACTTCGTGTGCCACCTAAATCAAGAGTCACAGTCCAGTACGTGCCCTGGTGAGCTGTGGTACCCCTTGCTGCAGGAGCTGGGCTTTTATACTCACTAAACCCCTCCAAAACCTTCTCAGTATGGAGGTGCAAGAGCAACAAAATACCCCTTGAACCATTTTTTCCCTGGACCTGCCTCATCTTCCCAGCAAACCAGGTTTGCAACAGATTGTGTTTGAATTCTCCATCTACATGGCTTTTTCTTCTTTAATGCCTGGCTGCCCAAGCAGCCCAGCTGTGGAGCTCAGTAAAGCAGACTTGACTTTCAGCCTTTGAGGTGGTTTCAGACTTAAACCACCCGAAATTCTGGTGCTAAATATATACCTTGCCACTTTCAAGAATTAAAAAAGTGGCCAATAGTTGTGTTAATATACCTGTTGCCTGGCTTTAACATCCCCATAGGTCTGCAAGGAGCTATTTTCCGCTTTAAAAGAATGTTATCTTGTATCTTTTTTCACTTTTGGTGTTAGCTTGTGATGCCTGGTGGAGGGGTGATTTAAATATAGCATCCTGCTCTCCTGCAGCAGTTTCAGGTGATCCAGCCTTTCCAAGCCATACAGCTGCATGGGGTTTTGGGCAGAGGTCCATGTATTTTTTTTAAAAGCTATTTTTCTTAAAAGCTCCTCAAAAATGCCAATGGGCAGCACAGGATTTTCAGGTTTACAAATGGGTGTGATCCCATCCTGCCAGCCTCGAGCACTCTGGGGCTGGTGCCTCCCACCTGGATTTGGGGCAAACCTTTTGTTTCCGGATCCTGCCCAGCCTAAAAACATCAGGACTAACCAACCTGAGACAGAAGGAAATCCCAGGTTTCCCCCTAGGTAACAACCTGCATACACTGCGTGCTCCAAACAGAGCTTGATGCACCCAGCGGCAGGGCATGAGGAGGACGTGAAACCTGGCTCAAGGTCTGGATTTGTGAGCAGGAATACTTCAGCCCACTGATCCCCAGTACCTCCCACCCCCACCCGGGCACCAGCTCAGCACCAGCAGACCTCAGCCTGCCTGCTATAAGCACTGCTATTGTCACACAAATATTGTCATAGCACTTGGCAGCCCTGTCTTCAGGGGCAGTGACATACCTAGAAGACAAATTATTCAATCTCGGCTGTTTCTACACATCTATGCCAAGTTTATCTCACATCACTCGAGGATTTCTGCCATGGAAATGCCCTGCAGCTGCTGAGGTGACACCACAGAAGTGATGGAGCACTAAAATCAGAGTAATGCATCAAGGGCAGTGGCCCGGTGGCAAATAGTGTTTTAACATTCTTGTCGTTTAGCTCCTTGCCTGGGAGTTCTTGTGTAGCTTAGTGGAATTCAAGCAAAATTAGACAACAGCTGCAGAAGGGACATTTCCCAGCCCTGCTCTGCAATAAACCCCATCAACAGTTGGGAATCACCCTGGCACAATGCAAGCAGCCCTTAAGGAAAGAGAGGAGTCCACTAGCAGAAACGTGGAGTAACTCCCCTCCTGGAGACCCTCTGGCACTGCTTCATGCAGGCTGCATGGTGGGTCTCAGCCTTTGCCTCTGTAGCCCCACTCTGGTGGTGGGCTTAGGTCTGAGGTGGTCCTAAGAGGCAGCTAAGCTGTAGAAGCTGCCTCCATGTTTTATCGCCCCAGCACAACACTGTCTGGAAAAACAGCAGCAGATGTCTGTCTGCCGAGGCTGAGGGAGAGATTAACGTGCTCAGGGCCAGGGGAAGGCAGCAAGGGGGACTCTGGCCACTGGGTTTCCCAGCAACGTGCCTTGCATGAACATGTGTACCGTGTCACCCGGGCAGGGGCAGCAGCAGAGAGCCGGGAACACCTCCCGCCCTCATTACCCACTGATGGAAACGGGTGAGAAAAGAGGGGAAAACCGTTTAGTTCAAAGCCAAACGAAAATGGGTATTTTGAGGGACAAACTGTAAAAGCAATTGCTCATCCGGTTGTCCCTGCCACCGAGAGAGAAGGCAGCTGCTGAGGGTTTGGTGGGGTTTTTTTATCGTGAAACCAAGCAGAGGAAGTGTGAGTAAAAACCTTGCAGAGCCGAGATTTTGCGTATTTACACGTAATTGCAATACACAAGGTGTGCCTTCCTAAGTATTCCCCCTTCTTTTCTGGGACCTCTGACACTAGCCTGCAAGAGTTGCAGTTTTTGGCAGCTACCCATGCCTTCAGTGACTCCAGGTAACATTCAGGGACCACCATCAACTCCAGGCTGAGTCAGATCCCTGGCACACCCTTAGGGCACCTACCTCCCTTCTGTAGTGCTCAGTATTAAGCATCCTGTGGTCTTGCTTCCCTGTCCTGGCTCTTACCCTCTCCCAGTTCCAGTCCTTTCGAGGGACCCTGCCAGCAGGGCCGCTCCCCACCTCCTGCTTGGCTTTGCCTCCACCCCGGGACCACGTCACCACCCACAAAGAAGGGCCTGTGCAGGAGCTGGGGCTCATGCTGTGCTGAGAGGAGTCATAAAGCTCCTTTTAAGATGTCCAGCACAAAGCTGAGCCTGTTCAGCTGCAGGTTGGGGGCTGCTACCTCCCCTCCCTGCCTCTGCCAGGCACTGAGTCATCGCCCTGCCATGGTGCTGCCAGCCCAGGGCTGGTGGCAGAGAGGAGCAAATCTGTCCCGCTCACTGCTGCAACAGCCAAAACGTGGGCCTGGAAATCCTGCTTTTTCCCAGAGATGCCAATAGGAAATATTGTGGAAAAGACCCAGGGAAAGGGGCAGCCACATGGAAAGGGTCATCCATGGGGAAGAGATAATGTGAAATCTTCCTTGGGTTTGTGTTTTCTCCCACAAATTGCTTTCAATGCTCTTTTTGATATAAGGAGAGAAGCAAAGGTTCCTACTTGTGTCCTTTTACAAAACAAGAGAGGGAAAGTGGGAGATATTTTCCAGCTTGCAAGACTTATGACTCTTATGGTGTGGGCTTCTTCCTCAAAGACCAGAGCTGGGATTGCAAAAAAATCTCTGCTGTTGTCTAAAGCAGCACAAGTACGAGAGACACACAATCTTCTGCCCGCAGAGAAAAAAATTGTTAAAGGTGGGTCTCAGGATTCTTTCAAGTTTTTAAAGCATTTTCATGATTCTGTGATTTTTATGACACTCTGAGCTGGCTGGAAGCGAAGCTCCATGTCAGGGATTTTTCTGGTGCCCAAGGAATCAAGGAGTTGGTTCTTTAGTTCCCTCAAAAAGTACAGTCTGGTTCCCTAAGGGTAGATGGAGACACAAGCCTCCTGTAGAGATGCGATGCATATCATGAGCAGACAGGAAGGAGAACTAGAGATGCACGCTGTGATTTTAATCTACTGTCTGTTAAGTCACAGAAATACGAAAAAAAATAAATAAAAGACAGGATAAAGCTGAAAAAAGGGTCCTGCTCAGAGCCAGGAATATGAGGTGGGTTGAAGAAATGTGCTCCTGACTCCTTTACCCTCCCATGCCTGCAATCCAGGTACACACTCCCTGAAAGGTCAGTTAGAACCAGCAGGAAAGAGCAGCAGCCAATTTAAATTGAGGGAAATAAGAGACTTGGAGAGAAAAAAATAAACTCCTTGAGACCCTCACCTGTGCAAGTTCAACAGCTGGGAACCTTGAGCACTTGCTGTTGCAAAGGCTGAGTCACACTCTTAAGTAAGTCCCAACTGCCTGGTTTAAATTAGTAATTGCCTTTTCAGATCAAAGAATTGAAAACAGGAGTGAGGGGGAAGACAAGCCAAGCAGCATAGTTGACGGAAAATAACTTCAGCACAGCAAAAAGTCAGAATCAATGCAGGCAGGAGATTCATCCTCTCCATTTGTGTTTTGTCTTCTGCTTTTCCTCTCCTTTTCCCTTCCCAGTTATTCAAGACAGGAGAGCCTCTGCCAGTATCACCTCGATGTCCTTCTGAAAGTCTAAACACAAGGCAAGCACCAAGGACCAATTTGTAAACTGGCACCAGTGCTGCACAAGCTGACAGAGCTTCCCACACTGCCCTGCACTGCATCCAAGTCCACACCATTTCTGTCTCCATAGATATCGTGGGTGTTCTCTGACAAAGAAGTGGGGTTTTGTCTGATACAGTGGCTAATCCTGCCATGATCCTGTCTGGATTCAGACACAGGTTCTGTTCTTCTTACAAGTATGATTTTACAGGGATGCGGGCTGGAATAGGACTCACCAATGAAGATATTTTAAACCAGGCTTCCCTTTGCTTTCCAGTGGTCAGCAATTCCCTTCTCCCAGTAGGATGCTCTGCCCACGCAGCCCCCAGTGCACTTGAGCACAGAGGCACAGTGGGGAGGGAGCGCTGTGAAACTGCTGGACTGTCCAGGACTCCCAGCAGCTCTTGGCTCAGCCACCAGTTCCCAGCCCCCAGCTCCACCCTTTGCTCAGAGCCCTTGGGATGCTGGTCCTGGCTGGGAATCTCAAGCTGCAGGCACACCAAGTCTGCCTGAAGATCCCTTGGCCCCTCCATCTCAGCCAGCCAGGAATGGTGTCCCCTGAAACACATCTGACAAATCCAAGCTGGAGAGTTTCAGGTGGACCAAACCAGGATTTGCAATTCAAGAACAGAACTGTAAAGTGTTGCAATCAGTCAAGAGTAGAACAACCAGTTGAATCACTCTTTGCCATCCTCAGTTTGCCAGAGGTCCAAATTAACCTCACTGCAGTTCTTCCCCCTCTGCAGCTTCCGGAAGTCACTGAATCCTGCTCCCTGTGTCCTGGCATCCACCTCTCCCAGGGCTCCTCTCAAACAGCATTTCCTTTCAAGGAAAAGCCCGGGCAAACCATATCCTCTCCCTCCCTTTAAACACACTCCTGCTTAACTTCATAACCTTGTTGGCCAGCTGTGCTCTACAGAAAATCCATGTGGGTATTCCCACCTCTGGACAATGCTTCACCCAACAGGAGATCTATGGGATTTTGTGGGGTGGTCTGTGCTACTTAGAGCCAGGTGCTTGGTAGGGAAGAGGGAGAGAGAGAGAGGGAGAGAGGGAGGGAGAGAGAGAGGGAGAGAGAGAGGGAGAAAGAGAGAGAGAGAGAGTGGTTTCTTGCTTGATTTAATCTTGCTGCAGGTGAGCACTTGGCAATCAAGTTTACATTAAAAGCTACTCGATTTTAGTGGCAATTCTTTCCTTTCCCCAGTCATAAAAAGTGAATCCAACCCTGATGCTCATGGCAGTAACTCTTAACACCTTTCCTTAGAAAAGAGCTTGCATATATATTGCATTCCAGGCACACAATAAACACAGGAATCAGATGGGAACCTGCTCAGGGAACTGTCAGGCACTGATGTGCAGAAAGTCCTCACATGGCTGAGCCCCTTGCAAGGACCTGTACCACAGACTTCATCCAGCTCTTACATGGAAGCACTGCCAAGCATCAGTAACTGCTCCTGACAGCCCTGCACAAATTCCTCCTCAAGATGTCAGGACCAATTAGTGAGTGTGCAGCAGCCAGGACAGAGAGCACTCCCCACATGGGTGGGTGCAGTTTGCTCCCAAGGCACCCACAAAGTGACCAAGGCACTGTGATCCATGTGGGATGCTCCTGTAGGACCCTTCAGCAAGAACACCCTGCTCTGTCACAACCCCCAATACTTTGTCAGCAGGTGGTGGGGAAGGACCTGCAGCGTGGCAGCCCCATGGTTGGCTTTCTGCACAAGCAACCACGTTTTGCAGGGTAAGAGCCACCAAGAGGCACAGGTTTGATTTGAAGAAACTGCAGTGTTTCTGTCCAGGCACTGCAAGAGAAGAAGCTGTCCAGGCTTGGCATTTGCAGAAGCCACTGAGGTGAAGAGCTTAATTCTTACCCTATAAAGGCAGCTATCAGCTAGGGAGTGACACACTGTTCCACCCCCCGGTCTCCCCAGTCTGTCTTCAGGATACTTTCCTGAAGCTCTTTCCCAGATATAAATGTCCAAGCAAAGGCAGCCCTGACTTCAGGGATGAAGAAACCTGGTGTTCTGCATCCCACTCACCCAGAAAGTCACAGGAAGTCCCAGAAATTCTGCCCAAGGGAAAAAAGAAACGGCCACCCCAAGCGACTGAAACCAGTTGCCCTCCTCCAACCCCCATATCAATTGTTTTTCTTCCTCCCACACTTTATCCCCTAACCTTCACTTTTCACTCTTTTCCAAAGTAGCTGGCACATGCTGCCTGATGAGGTTCCTTGGCCTACAGACCTTCCTGCTCATCCCCTACGATAAGGATGGCCCAGGGACAAGGATCACTCGTAGCCCAGCCTCCTTGAAATCCTGCTTTTGGGCAATGAGCAGAGTGGGGTGGACTTCTCTCCAGCTCTGGTCCAGATGGGAGGGTGAGGCAGCAATTCACCCATCATGAAAACGTGCCCCATGCTACTCTCATCTCTTGGTGAGATGGTTGGAGATGGAAGGAAGGACCATGACACAGTGCCCGTCTGCCAGAGATCCTTCCCTTCCCCATCACACTGACACTGGCAATCATCTTCAACCTCCCTTCCTCCTCCTTCCTTAATTTTCCTTTCACTTTTAAAGATTTTTCTCACCCCCCTGCTCCTCCTTCAGGCCCCAGATTGCCTCTGTGACTCACTGCTGGGTGCCAGAGGTGACTTTTCTCTGCATGGAGGTGATTTTGCAAACCAGCCCTCACATGTGTTTCGCAACAGGCAGACAGCCACCAGCAAAGAGTGCAGTAAGTGCCTGCAATCCTGGCCCAGAGAAGGCAGCACAGTCTGTTTGGCTGCAGAAGGATGACAGAATATATTAAAAGAGCTCATTAAACTCACTTTGGTTGTGCTCCAAAGCATGTTGAAAGTCAGGAGAGAGTCCCCTATTGACATGAACAGGTTTTGGATCAGAGTTAATACCATTAACCTGGGGGCTTGGTAGCTGCTGAGCCCAGCTGAGTGCTGGGGTTGTTACTGTGCATGTAAGATGTCCCTAATAAAATAAAGAAGACAAACTGGCCACCTGTGTTTAATAATCCATGATGACTTATGAATCATCTGTGTTTGTTAATATCCATCTCACACACAGACTTGCCTTTCCCTAGCTACCACTCAGCTCATCCTTCCTTACCAAAATCACAGCCAGCTTTCCTGCAGAAGGTGAATTCCTTTCAGAGTTGCGTGTAATTTGCTGCAAGCTACCCCTTTAAATCCAGGCTTTTACATCCAGTTACTCCAGAGAATATGAGGAATGCCTCTGCTGGTTTTTCACTGAGCCTATTTAGCCTTTTTTGGACAGAAGGAAGCATCTGAGAGGGAGGGCGCATTTTTCCCTCTTTAAATCACAGAAGGAACACCACAGTCCATTCCTCATGTCCAGACTGCTTAACTCTTCCCATATCCTAGCAGTCCTCAGCTGCCTCTCTGATGGCAGTGGAGCCCCTCGCTATCACTTTGCCTCCCGGTCTGAAAGCCTGGGACACATATTAGGCATCCAGGGAAACAAAGGTGTGGGGTTTTCCATGCCTTCAGGTCTGTAGCCAAGGCAGTTGTCCCCATCTTGATCCTGCTGTACAACCCACAGCCTGACGTGCAGCCCCACAGCTCCTTGCACAGCCGGGCCCCAGGCAAGAGAGATTCTCCCCTCCCTGAAACAAGGAAAGAGTGTTTTTCCCTTCCCGCTCGTTTATCCGCTGCCACAACAGCTGCTCTCCACAGCTTACTGTGCAGCCCTCAGGCTTAGCTCGGTTTTCAAGAGCACTAAATTTGCATCCACGCCACATGACCAGGGCTTTAAGCCTGCCCACATGGCTGGCAACGAGCTCCCGAGTATAAGTTTGGCTGCAGGGAGTGACTTTCTGATGACCATAACATTACTCAGAGATTCCCTCACCCTCTTCTCCTCCTCACGCTCCCATGGGATGGTGTGGCATGCCAAATCTCTGGGCTGGAGAGCACAGGGAAGGGCAGAGCACCAGGTGTGGGGCTCCAATTTTATGTATACACAGAAGATGTCCTATATAATTTTTTTCCTAATGTTTGAATGGATGTTAAGTTATCCACATAAGCAAAATCAAGGATGAAAATGAAGCAGATCACATCTCTCTGCTAGTGGCGGGAGCCTTTACAAAGCTGGTCACATTTCACACTCACAGATGCTGGATTTTTGTATGCCATCCCTAAGTTAAAATATTCCCCAGGAAGACTTCAGGTAAGCTGACCTTCAGATGTACTTTATTTAACTGAGATGGTGATTGAGATGCCTGTTTGGTAAAAGCCCTGCTCTTAATAAAAAGAAAATCCCACATGACAAAGCACCGACAACATGAAAATCTGACAGATGTGCCTATTTGAAAGGCTGCAAAGTGAAATTGTGTTGGAACAATTTTACAGTGAGAAAACCAATTGATTTCAGATGCTACCAACTGCAGGGACTTAAAGAATTCTCACATCTCAGCTGAGCCACATCAGCATCTGCACCTGCACTCCCAGCAGTGGAGAAGACCCAGTGACTGAGCAGCACTGCCTACTGTGAGACACGATTACAATCAGTCTCCCATCCCAGCAGGCCGTGCCAAGATACAAGGAGAGCATCCAAGCGCTCGGGTTAAATGTCCACCACCAGGAACACAGCATCTGTGCACCAGACCACTCAACAACATACATTTCATCTCAGTTTTGCATAAGCAGAACATCTAATTTCTACCCAATTAGACATGGTTGATGGAGTTTATGTTGTCTCTGTGCAGGAAAACAGGCAGTCCGTGGTCCAACATGCAGTCAGTGGGACACGGAGATGGGCAGCCCCTGATGTGGCACAGAGCTTTCCAGCCAGCCAAAAATATTTAACGAATCTGAACCAGAAAAGTGAGTTTGCATCGGTCATTAGTGCCTTGCGTCATGGAGCTGGGATACTTTTTGATGTGGTTCCCAGGAACCTTGAAACCATAGCCTGCAGCCCAGGGAACGAGCATGGCAAAGGACAGGAGGTGGCACAGGATTCACCATGTGACAAGCAGCACTGCTGCCCTCACTTCATTCCGGAGGGCAGAGCCTGGAAATACAGTTGTGGGAGGACCACACAGATGAACAGACAAATCTCAGCTCCTCCAGCATGCTTCAAGAAGAGCCTAAGAAACTTATAACAGGAAAAAAACCAGCATGAAAAAATACCTACATGGTTTAGAGGTACCCAAGATGGCAGGACAGCAGCTGTGCAAAACACCACTAAATTGACCAGACAGCTTCTGCAGTTGTGACGGTTTCTGCAGGTGGCCAAAAGGACAGGAATAGTCTGTTTGCCTCGACAGCTTCATCAGCCTCCGGGAGCACTGGGACTCGCAGGCACTTCACCAGTAGTTTAATGTTCTCCTTGTCATCATGCCTAAGGCCAGGACTCCTCCTCTGAAGAGACACTAAAGTGTGGTGTGCTGAGAGAAGGGACTTTCCCAGCACTTTCCCTTTTAGGAGTGAAACAAGGTGCTCCATAAGCACTGAACCACTGACGGGAGGTGCAAGTAGCCAACAGATTTGTACCTCCCCAGTTGCCACCAGTTTTCAAAGATGGGCACCAAGCAACCAAGGAGAACAAGAGGAGGAAAGATTACTTCCAGCATACTCTGAAATCTCCCCTAGAAGAGAATAACCTGTTAGAGAACAGCAACAGCACTTCCAGCTCTTCCCAGGGGTTTCCACACTTCCTTAGGTTCTAAATAATGAGAAGCTGGAGACCAGCCTCTGGCAGAGGCAGAGATGTAGCTTAGCTGTGCCATGTTACAGCAGGCAGGAATTCCTCTGAGCCCCTCACTGTGCTGTTGTGGCCCTAATTACCCACCCCTTAAATCACATGAAGGCTGCAGCCCTTCTTGCAAGCAGGATTTATTGCCCTGGTGTGGGGTGGTTGTGACCCTGTGGCTGTCACACACATGCCACTCCCCTGAGCAGCCTGCTTCCTGCCATCACCCCCAGCCACACCCCAGCTGTGACTGGGAGAGCATTGCTGGGCTTCACTGGGCTGCCAACCAAGCCACATATGCAACCAGGCTGGAGAAGGACTGGCCTTGTCTCATTTAGCAGGACATGCAGACCTGACCTTTCTCACACAGGCCAGTCTGTTCTTGCTCACATTCAGGCAAACGAGAAGTTCCTCACCCAGGTCACCCCAAGCTGAACCCACAAGGAAGGTGAGAAAAGGGCAGAATTAAAAGAGAAAAAACCAACTAAAAAGTTCTTCCTTCCAGTGCCCTGAGATGCAAAAAATATGGGCAGAGCTTGGCTGGACTTGCCAAGACAGGGCCATCAGCTGTTCTGCACTGAGTGAGAAAAGTGACAACCCAACCCATTTCTGAAAGGGCAGTATCCCTCCCTTCAACCCAGCAAAGCCATTAGTGAAACTGCTATTACACTCAAAAGAATGAGCACTTCCTGAGGAAGTGGGAATACACAGTGTGAAAACATGCAAGAGGAGGAGGCAGAGTGTTACCAGTAAAAAAAACCAGCTGCCTCCTTGCCTCTTTATAGACAAACCCCTTCTGCTGCTGCCTGCCCCTTCACTAGGTCAAAATAAACAGTTTCAGACTCTGTGACAGTGTTACACCCCTCTAACAAGGGCAAATATCTCCCCAACAAGACGATCAGAAAATGGACCAATGTCAGACTCTATCTGGTGCATCACTCACACTCATTTTGGCCAATTCTGGGTGAATTAAGGGTTGGGGCTTCCTTGCCCTGAAATATGCTGTTATTACCTTCAAAAGCTGACATGCCAGCAGAGGCAGCTGCATATTTCTCAAAGACCTTCTCTGATACCAGCCTTGTAGTTTTTCAGACAAAATATGCCTGTACCGAAAAATCTGGAGCAATTCTTGGAAAGTCCACCTAACATCTCTGACCATGGCCACTATTTCTCAAGTGGTGTGGCACTTAAGCCATCAGTTTCACCACGTTATTTTTTGCCTGGATCAGTTCCCTGTTCTGTTTCACTCCTGGTTGCACAAACTGGTGTTGTGGATAAAGAGGGAAGCAAGAACAGGGAGTGTTAGTTAAGACTGTGTTGCTTCAAAGAGAAACATTTGACAAATGTTTCCCAAAAAGCTTCTTTTGTTTGAGCAGGGAGAGTGTGGGTAGTCCTGAGCAGCATCAGGAAAAAGGCTGGAAATGAAATCTTGTCAAGCAGACCCTAGCAGAGGTTAGCAGTACATTAACACCCAGGGATGCTTCCCTTTGCTTCATCATGGGAGCAGCCATCCTGCTTGGGATGCTTGAGATGCTCCAGGCTTCTGCAAGTGTGGAATTAGCAGTCCACACACCAATTCCCAATTCAAAGCCTGCAATGTAAATGTGCCCTAAAGGTGCATATTACATCTTCTACAGTGATTGCAGCAGTTTAGAGATGAAGAAATTAAGATAATGATTTTCACTCTGCCTGGTTTGACTTCTCATCCTTCTCCCCATTATCACTCTGAGAGTGGGATCAAGACACCGTGACAATTTGAAAACTGTCAGACACTTTTTTATATGATGGAACAATGTATGTCTGGGGTTTGTGAGGGTGATGAAGGATATCCATCAAGAGGGAAGAGGGTTTTAAGCTGGAGCAGATCCCTGATCCAATCCACCACACGGCCACTGATGGGGCAAGGCTGGGCACAAATCACCTGGGTGACAACCCTCCTGCTGTGGATCCAAGGTAATTTGATGGATCCATGCACATGGAAGGGAAGGTGGTATTTAGGCAGGAATTGCCAAGCGAGGCCCCCAAGAAGTTAAAGCTGCTGAGCCTCAAATCAGAGCCCCACCATCTTGCTATGCTCCACATGGTAGCAGAAACCAGTCACTGGGAATGTTGCTGATCCCAGAGGAACCGTGGTTCTGCAGGATTGCTTGGCAAGGGATGCCTGCCCACCTTATCCTGCCACTGGGCAATTGGGCTACCAGGGACCCACGGGGAGTCTTAGAGAAAAGAAACTGTAGATCTGTAACCACTGGCACTGACTCAGGAAAGCACTAAAAGACAAGAGATCAGACATGTCATTAGTAAGAGCCCTGTTCTTTGCAGCTGCCTACAAACACTGGTGCTGCAAGCCAAAACCACCTCCTGTTTTGCAGGCAGGTGCTAGAAAAGCTCAGTGCTCCATAAATCCCCACAGGAACATTGCTGAGACTGTGCCCCTCGGCATCATTACACAGCACAAGGGATTGTTGCTGCTTCCTCTGCTTTGTTATCCCACAGTCCCCCAAGAAGCCTTCCCACACAGCTCCTGTGAACGGGCTGCACAGAAAATTAATTCTTCAAATATCTGTTACCTTTTGCCTGTGTAAATACCAGGCTGCTGATTGACCAGGGAAGGATACAAATATTTACAGACAAGGTGAGGGTGGGAGCTCTGCCAGACATTGTGCTTGTGGCTGCTGCTGGGCAGCAAACAGAGCTGCCAGGGTACCTGTGGCCTGTGCCTGCTGCAGGGACAGACCTGGCAAATCCCAGATTCAGCAACAAATACTCTTTCCTTGGGCTGATGTCAATGCATTTGATTTAAAGCTGGGATGATGATCTGAATACAGCTGAAGGGGGAATGGGAAAACAATCCTATTAACATGCCAAACAATCACAGGCCTTAGTGAACCTCACATGAGGTTCTCCAGAACAGTAAACTCACCATAACACCCCACATCAGGCAGTGGGGCCACAATAACCCTGCTGCCCAGCAGGAAAGATGAGCAGACACAGGAACCCCCTACCACCGCCTCCCGGACACCAACAAATGCCCAAAAGACCCTCCTTTAGCTAAGTTCAGTCTTTTTCTTGTCCAGGTAGTCCCAGAGCTTGAATATTCCCCTGTTCTCACACACATCAGCTAGGACAAACCAGCCTCCACTGGATCAAAGTAAGGAGGAGGCAATTTCTGGGTTGGCTGGGAATTGGAACCACGACTGTTCAGATGGGCTCTGATGTGACTTCGGGCCATGTCAAGGAGCTTCATTCTGCAGGTATCCAAGATCTGGGAGACAGCATGGGCCAGACAGCACTTCCAGCAGCAGCTGGGACATGACTACCCTGTTGTGAAGGAAATTTAATAACATACAGACTTGGCAAACCTGACCACAAAACACCCTTGCATGCCTTTAACTTCCTTACAGCAGTGTAGCCCCCTGCATGCTCATTTCCCCACTTGGAGACCTAAGGACAAGCACCACAGACGGGTGGACTCTCTCTCATTCCAGTTTTTGCAGGTTCATTTGTGGATTCCTCTTTGATCTGACCTTTGCAACCATACAAAGCATGAGGCCAGTTTCCTGGGGTTTCTGCTTTTTCCAGGGCTGGAAAACTAGTTGCACTTGTCAGGGCAATGTTGGCCAGGGAAGCAGAGCCTGTGTTTGATGCTGAACAGGGAGCATTTCACCCAGCCTTGCCTCAGTAAAAAAATTCCTCCTAAATTTACAGCAGGACCCTGTAGCATGGAAACACACACATCAAAAAAGAACCCTCTCCTACCTTCTGCGGTGTCCTTGTCAGAGCTCATCACCCTTCACTTTCTGCTTTTCACTCCCCAGCCTAGTGCTACGCTACAACAAACACCTCACTGAAACATGCCAAGCTACTTTTCCAATTCCTGTCCTTACTGGCTCCAGGAAATCAACCGTGATATTGCTTTCATGTATCAGATTTCTGGGCTCCCTCATTCATGGCAAAAAACCTGATATGGCAAGAACACATCCTGCACAGCCCAGCTGGGAGGCACAGGAGGCCTAATGGAATGGCCAGGCAGGGATATAGGGAATGGTGGAGTCCATAAGGAGGTTCAGGGCAGAGCAAAGGTCTTCTTTACCCTCTCCTTCTACCAAGCAAACAGCTTGTCCTCCATATGGGAACCGAGTGGCTGGCACATGTACACTCCTCCTCAGCAAACACAGCAGTCACGGATGTGGAGGGATACACCTCTAAGTGCTTGGATGAGGAGATTTAAGACACATTATTCCTGCAGCCCAGGGATCCTTGATTCATTCCAGCATCGTGGGTGGCACTGTCCTTCCCTTCAATCTTCCCTTCTTCAACCTGTACTTGTTCACTGCAACATTACAACTCTTTCCTTTAAGCATTCCTACAATTCCAGGTCAAGGGGATAGCCCATTTTATCTGGTCCAGTTCCACTAAAGCCTCTCCTATAACTAGCACAGAGACTGTCTGCAGGCAGCTGAAACCCTGGCAGAGCCTCCTATTTCCTCTACCACTTGGCACATATCTGGCTACTGCCCTGCAGAGCAAAGAGCCCCAAAGGTTCAGAGGGCTCAGGAAGCACCTGTTCCCGAGATGATCCCTTAGAGCTGGGATTGGGACTGCTCTGCACGAGGTGTTACACAAACACTAGCAAAGGCCATGGCCTGTCTCGAGCAGCTTTGCAGCTGAGAACGCTGAGTTTTCCGTAAAGCTGGCATACCCATGATGTGTCCATGCTGTGGAGTGCATCCAGGCTGACATTATAGGGGCAGAAAATGCCTCTTCCACAAAGCTCAGCAGGATTCAGCCTGCTCCCAAACGTACAGTGCAGGCCGGGGCATTGATTGACTCGTTGACCAATTCCCCATGGCATGCCCTGGGCAAAGTAGCTCAAACACATGCCCATCCAACACAGCATCTTCCTCACCTTCCTGGGACAGCAAGGGAAACCATCTCTCAGCACTGAAAAGTCACAGTACTGTGCTGCTGGAGAGTGCTGGAGCTGGGGAGCACTGCCACACCTCTGGCCAAATTAGTGAGGAACCAGCACTCCATCATGCTGGCCTGCCCTATGCACCAGCCTGGGGGACAGACACCTGCCCACCTCTCCCCTGCCTGCTTTGTCACACCTTTGCAGAGCTGCAGGACAGCCACTTAAACAAGGGCAATTCAGCCCAGAGCTCAGAGTCACTCACCCAGAAAACAAGTCTCCATACAGGGCTGCCTTATCTTGTGGCTTTGGTAGGCACAGGTTATGCACACACTGGCATAGTGGGGCAGACAGAGCACAGGAGGTGCACTCAAAGCTCCCATTTCCTTCTCTCTGCTGTGCTTTTAAAAGAATTGCTCCTCATCCTGTGATGACCCCAGAAGTGCTCTACCTGTCCAGCCCAAGGGGAGCTGTCAGAAGAGCCCAGATCTATTGTTCCAGGAGCAAGAAGAGGGGATTGGACTATTTGCTGTGCTTGCTTCCCAAGCTGCTCTGCAGGCCCCTTCTTATCTGCACCACCCACTCTGGAGTGGGTTACTGAACACCAGGCAGGAATATTCAACAGCACAATGCCAATATGCGATAACATGATTCCTACATCCTTCCTGCCATGGGTGAAGTCGGGGGAGGAAAGAGGGCAGGAAGCTGTCACCACCTCCATCTTTCACCTCCAAAGCAATCTATCTCTCACCAGCTATCAGTCAATGGGCCTGTCCTCCCGGTGGCCTTGCTCCTTTTTTAGCTGCTCTGTAACCAAACAGAGCCAGGTGGTTTATTTACAAAGATTTCTCTACTAAGACACAGGGATGCTTGTCTCCTACAGAGAACTCCCTGTTTGCACTGTACTTCCCTCTGGTTGTTGTGTGCACCAAGGAAGCTTGGGCAGTTTAAGGCTTGTGTGCTTGGACACGATATGGCTGTTATGATTAACCAGTTTCCGTAGACTAAATTATCCTGCCTGAGGAAAGCTTTTCAGCCAAGCATCGTGTTTCTTCCTTCAGAGCACATCCTCCAGCTTGCCCTTTCACTCAAGCACACAAACATTACGAGCACAGTCCCAAGGACAGCAAATAAATCTTGCATTTTCCCCTCTTCTACTCAACCAAAGGCTGAGCCATGCACAGCGTCCAGGTGCCGCATTACGTTTTGCACTTGGTTTAATGCAGCCCAAAGGATTTTCTAAATCATGCTCTCCAGAGCCCCTCAAAGTGTCTCACATAAAGAGATGATGTGTGTATCCATAATGCAAAAGATAGGCAGACACTCAACCATCCCGTTCTTTTTCTGGAGTGTTGGTTCCATTGGCATTGCCTCCTGCCTTTCTCCTGCAGAACACCAAGCTCTGGGTGTCCTTTTTGCCAATCCTTACCACAAAGGAAGACAATGTTGTCCCAGGGTCTAATGTGAGAGATTTGTTTACCCCTGAGCCAAGTTCTTAAGCCTCTTCTTTTAACAAAAGGATGACCTGGTTGTCTAGAAAATTTAAAAAAACAGGCTCCAAGCAAAACACAGTTCCTAGAATGGTTGTCATTGACAACCAAATTGAAGATCAACGTGACCATCTCTGTTTTCATTTATTGCCTTTGATTCCTCCTTTTGCACACACATAAGGGACAAGCAAGGGTTTTCTTTACCACGTTGTCTTATTGACAGTGAGTGGTTTCTGTGTCACCTTGCATATTTTACAGGCCAAAGGACTAGAAACACTGTGAGAATCAGAGAGCCTTAAAGAAACCCAGCCAGGCCCTACACCAATGGGCGAAACAGTGCCAGTCCAGCCCCAGAATGCCATGCCCAGGGTTAAGCAGGCTTTCTGCAACAGATGGATATGAAGCCTGAAAAGCCCAGCCTCACATCAGGGCAGAGGAACCACATAACAGCAAGGTGAAGACACCTAAAACACACAGGATTCCCAGCTATGGATGGGAAAATAAAGCAGCATGGAGGGTGGGACTTGACTTGTACAAATATACCTAGGGAGGGCTGGTGGCAGAAAGGAGGAGGTGGCACTTTGTGGTCAGTCATAAAAGGAAGATGTGGATCAGGTGGCCACGTTTGGCTGCAGACAGACGTCACAACCTGCCACGCTCAGGGCTGGGCAAACATGGACACGGAGCCCTGTTGGTGGAAATCAGTCTTGCGTTGATGCAAGTCAACATAGCCATGCCAGGTGACGTCAGAAGACGCTCTCCCAACGTGAGAAGAAACAGTGCTAGAGGGTTGTTTGAACATTCTGCACTGCATAAAAGCTGGGCTGTGGCAAGGCAGGGAACAGCTGCAAGGGAAATCCTGGAGTAGCTCGAGGAAGGATACAGGAGTTCTGGGATTTTGACACCATTCTCATCACACTGGGTGCCAAAGATACCTTAAATTCACCCCCAACATCCCTATGAGCAGTTCCAAGAGGAATCTCCAGAGACCTTGCTGCTGATTTAACAGCACACAGCTTTAGGAACAAAACAGCTCAGGTAACATAAAGGAAGTATCACATCATGTTGAAAGCAACGACTGGTGTACAATGAGAAGGTGAAGAGCACAGCTCCCTTTTCTCTCCAGCCAGAATACCTCCTAAAACACCATGATCCACTTGCAGGAATATCCTCTGGAGCCTTGAAACAAGTTCAACTTCTGGAGCATCAGCTCAAGGACTTGGCCCAGAATACATTGCCAAGCAGAGGCTAAAGCTCACTGAGCCAAACACGACTTTCTCTTTTTGTGTTCCAAACACAGCTTGGGATTGCAGTGGTGTGAACAGAGGGGAGAGCAGTGGGACAGAACCAGATCTGAAATCAACAACTGACAAACCTGTCTCCAGAGGAAGGGGAAGTCCTGATCCAGCGGTGATCAATATCTACAGGTGATTAATAATCATGGGTGTACATCAGTGGTAACCTGCTCATCTGGCCTTTGAAGCAGTCCATAGGGAGGAGTGACAAGTACTGGTAATGGGTTAGGTATTCATGGGTTAGCAGCATTCAGGCAGCTTAGCCTTTATACAGCTTGATGCTGTTAATTAACAGTGATGGCTTGACAAAGGGAGGTAACCCAGCACAGGCTTGTCTGGTCTCAGCTCCTGAGGGAACTGGGTCCACTTGCAGAGCCTGCAGTGAGAAGATGGC
This sequence comes from Atrichornis clamosus, assembly GCA_013400975.1. Classification (NCBI taxonomy): domain Eukaryota; kingdom Metazoa; phylum Chordata; class Aves; order Passeriformes; family Menuridae; genus Atrichornis; species Atrichornis clamosus. The sequence continues at coordinate 51,751 of WBMZ01007811.1, read as the reverse complement.
ACCATGTCCTGAAAGATCTTCCTTGAGTCTCACACCTCTTACTCAGCTCATAAGGACAGGCCAGCTCTAAACATCTGGGTATTTGCAGGAACAGATGGCCAGCTGTTAGATCTGCATATGTGACCCAAACTGGTGTTCCCAACTCCAACAATAGCAGCTAGGATATTTTAAAGATTCTCAGGTAGAGAAGACAGAGCCAGCACAGCAGAGAGGCCTGCTGCTCCAAGAGGTCCAAGGCACAAAAAGGCAGAGAGGGAAGGCAGAGGGAAACAGGAATAAGAGGAGCTGCAGAGTTAAACAGAGAGGCATATGCTGAAAGTTTGCTAAGTATCTTACTTCCAAGTGAAAATCCCTCCTGCTTCTCACATTAATCAGGGCACTTAAAAGTAGTCCTAACCAGCTGCTCCTACTTTCTTTGTCCAGCTCTTCTAAACGCACAAGCAGCCCACTAAGAAACAGAGCAAATATGTGCAAAGATTTGCAGACAAAAACAGAGACCTTTGGAAAACACTCCGTAGAAGCAAGCACCCCTCTCCCAGCACAGAGGCAGCTGTGCTTTACAGTAGGACAGTTTCCAATGTTTTCTTTCTCTGTGCAGACGAGGGATTTCCTGTCCTCCATGGCAACCACTTTGCATTTACTGAAGGAGGCTGTGCCAATAATCTCCAGAGCAGAATGAAAAATTTTAAAGTGGCACTGCCTGTTAGCTCCTAGCTTTAACTTGCTGGTGTTTTCATACCCGTAGTCCAAATCCACTCTGCTACCCTCCTTAAAAGGTTTACCAATGGGGGTAAATCTCCAGTGCTGCACTGCTCATGCAAGGAATGTTTTTCAAGCACTGGTGACACAAGTCTTCTTTCTGAAGAAGTCACCAACCACCCGCACCTCCCAGCAAGAGCTGTCTGTGCACCTTCCAGAGTACAAGGATTTTACTTTTTCCAACAAGCAACAGTTCCCAGTTCAAAGACAGTCCCATCATGCAGACAGTCCTGGACTTAGATGGCCCAGGTCTTCCCCTTGCAGGTTTAGAAGTAACTCTGCCACTCATTCCTGAAAGGGAAGCACTTACTGGACCAGGGCTGGTCCAATAGTTCCAAAACACAGTTGAGCTAAACTAAGCCTCCCCAGCAACGTGTCCCTGCTGCATCCCCTTGGAGCTGCCCTTGCATGGGTCTGTGTGCTTCTCAGCTCCAGGGACACGGATTCAGTGCACTGACTTGGCAAAAAGCCTTTGTTTTGTTTCGGCCCATCTCATGCCATTTTAGTGAGTTACATCAGCTTGGCGTGAGGCCACACGAACATCAGGACCAGCCCAAGGGATGCAATAAGAACAAAATAGGAGGGGAAGTGAAGCCATCCCCTTTCAGTGACAGTGAGCAAATGATGAAACTACATCCATTGCTATCTCAAATTTTATTTTATTAGAACATTTCTCATTAACCTCTTATGTTTAAAGAGGTTTTGTTTACCAAGGCCTTCAAGGAGAAGCAGTTCAAGAAAGAGCTGGAAATCCCTGACTAAATTACACTAAACCTGAGGTACCTTTTTGGGCTGAGCCACAGGTGCAATCTAAACCTGTGCTGTTTCAAAATGAGGCTTTAGTTTTCTTCTTTCTAATTTTTTCTTTTAAAATCCCTTAGAAAGTGAGCAGAACACACTTGATCCTAAATAAACCAGACCTAATAAAGCAGGACATTGTTTTCAAAGCAGGCGGTAGACTAGCATTAAACAGGAACCTTCAAGTTTTTTTTTTACTCTTGTTTTATATCAGTGAGTCAGACTCTCAGGGGCATTTTCCCCACACAGAACAGGAAAGATGTTGAGTAACAGCAAAGCAACATTAAAGACAAGGAACAAAAGGGGAATGAGAATCCCTTAACTGATAGGGAAGACTTCTACAGTCTTCCCTAAAAGAGGTTAAGGTGTTGCAAGTAGTAAGTGCACGCGACCCAGCCACTGCTCTCTACCTTTGAGTGCTGACAAGAAGCCAAAGTGCCTGCACAGAAGCTCTCACAAAGCATTTCTACCTGCCCAGGGCTCCAGCAGCCTCTCTTGCAGAAAGTGACCTTGCAATTCTACTGCCAAGTAAAACAGACCCACAGAAGAGAGCACTGAAAGTCACTTGAACTGACATGTTTGACTGCACTGGAGTGAAGGCAGAACAGTGACATTGGCAGCTGCCACATCTCCATACAAGAGCAGTAAACCACAGCCAAACTAAAAACCACCAGCACTCATTCGACCACTTCCAACAGCAGCTGATCAGGACAGCAGGAACTCTGGAGTGGAATTTCAGATTCAAGCTAAATTCCTAGCTCTGACAAAATCTCCCCATGGAGGCACAGGCAAATCACCTTTTCTGCACACTACCTGAATTCTCTCCCCTGTAAAACAGGCACAGTTCCTGCTGGTCTGTTTAAATTACAAGGCATTCCTAGCAGGGATTATTTTTAGCAGGGAGGTACGAAAATGCAGCTGAGCTGGACTCTGATCTCAGCTGGGCCTTCTCATTGGCTTTGTAATATTAAAAGTAAACAAAAAGCAAGGCTGAGCCCACACCAGAGCTCAGCCACCAGGCAGCATTTTGACAGCAGATGAAGCACAATTTTTGGTAAACAGTGAGCTGCAGGTCCAAAGCTGGAGCCAGGTACAATCTGAGGGATTAAAATGAATCACCAGTGCCTGCACTCATTCACTGGTGACCAATACTGTGCCAATGGACCGACTTCAAATCCATTTCAGATATTCCACTGTCACCAAGCAATGACGCAGGTGTTTAGGAATACAAACTAAAATCACTCATAACTGTGCTCTCAACCGTAGCAGCAAGTCCTGGGAGAGCAGAGAAGTACTGAAAACTACATCTAAGAACAGGAACTCTGCAGAGCTGTCTGCTTCACAGCATAAACAAGCAGCTTCTCCCAATCTGTTGAAAGAGACGCCAAGTCAGAAACTTAATACCTGCTGAGAAAACTTTCCCAAGTCCATGCTTTGAGAAATTCACATTTGTTATCGGAAGTGCAGCACAAGGCAGGGCCTCAGATAAGAGGTCCCCTACAGACTGGGCAATCCAGAAGAGACAGGATGGAACAGAAAAGAGCAGAATAAATTGGGAGCACATTAAAAGCAAAAACAAACAAAGAAACCCCCCCAAAAACTAGTCATGTGAAGCTCTAATTAAAACATCAGTAACCATCCTAAGATAATTTGGATGACAGATGAATTTCTGCCCCCAGTTAGGCCAGGATGTTAGCAGAGTTTCTGTCTTGTAAAGCCAGTCGTAGCTGCAGAATCACTGTGGGAAGCACAGCATAAAGAGTACGTGCCCACAGCTCTTCCAGGCTTTATGTATCCCAAAGGCATACAAAATGTTCTCTGTATTGTTTACCAGCTTTAGCATCAGTGATGTGCCTTCCTAGAACCATGAGTACTTGCATACATCAGGGCAAACCAGTTCCTTCTTGAAGTACATTTGATCCTTAATCATTTCCTTTCTATGGCTACAGACCTGTTTCATTGTACCACCTGAAATCACAGCCTTGAACAACTGGACACACTTTTGAGCCTCTCTTATGTGACCACGTTTGTTGCCACCTACAGTATTTCAACATCCAGATACTGCCAACTCCCTGAGAACAATCACCACCTGTTTCACCCTCCCCAAAGATACTCTCATTTCAGTGTGCCTGACCACTGTGTTGCCATCACAGTGACAAGGCTTGTGACTGTTCTCAAAAGCCAATTTGTAACCCATAATCTAAGGAACAAGCTTGTAAAGGTAAACTGCTTTAGAGATGGGATCAGTAAATGTACACTAGTCAATCCTTGGTTGAGATAGCTATGAAACTCTGCTCTCATCCACCCCAAGCAGCCTTTTAAATTAAGCCTCAGCAATATTTCTTAAAAACTTATTTTCATATTGATGATAACCTGCCTTATCACACTGATTTGTCCAAGCTGACCTTCGTTCTGCTAAGGCTTTATTCAAGACCCTGCTGTAAGAAAAGTCAGGTCCAGTGATATTGCATGAGTTAAAGGAATGTTTCTGTCCTTTCTTATGAGCAGATTGCCTACATACGCAGCTAATTTCTCTGACATATCAGCATCTGTCCAGCTACCAGGTAAGAAACTGGGGTATGCAGCAGCCTTTTCAGGACTTCATTACAACTCAGTCTGAGGGTAAATGCGAGAGTAATTACCAGTGGCTGTTGCAGCCTGCCACCCACTGGCCTCCAGAAGCATGATCTGTGCTGTGACTTTTCCAAGGCACCACGTCAAAGCTGACTGCAACGCACTCTGCTGGTAATCGCTGACACACAGCCGCCTCCTCTGGAGCAGAAGTGATATTGGCAGAGACTGCTTTATGGCTTTTCTTGCAGTTGTTGTAGGTTAATTATAACTACAATATCTGCAACGTCAGTATAAAGCCACAATTACATCCACTCGAAGTATTTAACATACTTTTAATCTGTTCAAATTAACCTCTTGACTTGGATTAAGGTATATCAAGAATTTAGAGTGCAAACCACACAGGAACAAACATCTCATGGAAAAACTCTGAAAGGGTATTTGAAGCAGAAAAACTTGGCTCACTTAGCTTCAAACACACTGCTACTGGCAGTGTATGAAACCCACCATACTCTGGACTGCTTCTGGAGTAGGGACATACAGCGTTGCTTGCCATGTCAAAAACAACGGCACCCTTTCTTTGGAGAAAATTAGAAGGACCTTTGAACCAAGTTGAACAAGTTTACGATAAACAGGGTGCCTTCCTAGGGAAAGGCAAAGCTTTGCCAGCATGAATCACCCAGTTTGGGACCACTAATAGCCCCGGGACAAGTGGCTAGCTTATATGACCTCTGTCATAGGTAGCATTGCTGTCACCTATCAGCTACATAGAGGCCACATATGCACAGACAATGTACTTATGTCAAGCAACCACAAGTTGAACCTATTCCTGTCAAACAAAGGAAAAAGGAGTTCAGACAATTTTCAGCTACTCTGCTGCAGGATGGCGTGGCTGGTAGAAGCTGCTCAGTTTTCATGGGGCGCCAAGAAGAAAAAGCAATAGGTCACAGGAAAATAAACTCTTGAACAACCCCTAGATACTGCCACTGAGCTGCCCATTCTCAGAGCTGCTCTGGTTGAAGCTGCTTCAGGCAGTCTGCCCAGAGCACAGCCACAGAGCCCACTTTGAGCATGATTAGAAGTTTAGTCACATGAAATCAAGCAAGGCTGAGACACTCATCTTACTCAAAAAGCTGCCTTTAGGAGGATATGACTCACTGACCTATATCCATATGTGCCAACTGATAGCAAACTCTCCAACGATGGCCCTGGGTGTACAGGCTGAGCCACCTCAGCTATGGCAGCGTGTGCCCAGCTGGTCATGCAAAGCTTCAGGAGGTTCATACCTTACAAAAGACTGTCTAGGCCTGTGCTTCCAGAAGCCCCTGAAATTTTAAACAGCCTCTTGTTGCTGGCAGGAGGTATAAAGATTACTTAACCATGCTCTGTGTGTAGCATATTGGAAGTAAACGTTGCAGAGAGCCACTCAAACAGCAATGTGATTTGAAGTCCACACATTTCAAGTTAACGCCCATTCCAAGAACAATCCTCTTGAGTCAAATATTTATCTCTAGTGCTCTGAAAAGCTTCAGGTGATGAGTAATTTGTGATAGTTCTGTGTCTGAAGCCTGTTTGTCATTTTACATCCCACACAAACTCTTGCCATACAACAGCTTGTTGTGTCAGACACCTTTATTTGCTGTGTTGCCCAAGTGTACAAATAGTGAATGTAGTTATAGAAATTCAAAATATATTGTAGTAGAAATCTGTCTGGGAAGTGGAATGCTAAGATATTTACTTTATAAAATTATCACCCCTAAGTCACTCTCACTTGCAAGTTTTAAATATATCAGGGCCATGGAACAACAGATTATGATCCTGCAAAAAAGGAGTTCTCAGTAAACTTTTTCTGCTAGATGAAGTCAGTCAACAACAAATTAATTTCTTACATTTGACTCATTTTGAGTTATCAGCCAACAGGATGTTAGCTACATCCAGACAATTCATACACAATTCAGCTCTCATTTATACCAATAAAGTCAATGCATCACTATCAACATATTTAAGTATTAGTCAAACAATCTCAGTGACAGTATTAAGCTAATGAAGTCAAGCCAATAAGTTGCCCCTGGCCTTTGAGTGCAATTGATGCTTTTGTCACATTTTCAGAATAAGACGCCTTAGTTCTTGAACAAGTCAATACAGCTCTGCAGGAGAGACACATTGTTCTGCAAAGGAAGAGAATTAGTTTCAGATGAGTATGACCGATAATTCAAATCCTGCCTTTCACAATGAAGTAGCTTCCAAAATAGTGGGTCCAGAGGACTTTGTAGCCTGTGTCAATGCTAAAGATCTTCTACTGCAAAGACTAACATTCAAGCAGTAAAGAATCGAGAACAGATCACACTGTCTGCAATCTGTCTCTTCCTGCAGGCCTGCAACCATGACTCTGTGGCAAGAAGAGGGGCAAGAGACAATAGTAAGTGGGCCAAACTGAGCAGTGTCCTCAAGCCCTTTGTGTCACATTCCAGTTCAGCACTGAAGTAGATGCCTGTGCTAAAGTCCAGTACTCTTAGGGAGTGGGACATTAGACTTTCCTTCAAAAGGAGCTGAGGATGCACAGTTACCTCTTCCTGCTTTGTTCTCTACACTGAGTTAACAAACCCTTCAAGCCTGCTTAGAAAAGCTTGGCAGAGGCTGCTACAAAACCAGTACCCCCTTCACTGACAAGCCAAGGGAGAAGGATTGACAGCCTGACGACGAGCTGCAGGATGTGCTCTCACAGCACTCAGGAGCACTGGAAGCAGAAGCTGCCTCTAGACACAGTAGGGGTGAAACCCCACAGATGAGGCTGCCTGGTGGGAAGTCAGGTGACCTGATGTGTGTTACCTGCAAAACTGAGACTTCTCACTTGCTGCAGCAGGCTGGTTCCTCAGGGAGACAGGTTGAAAACAGACTTCCTGCCCAGGACTAGTAAGACTGTCAGCATTTGTTCTTTGTGTGCACTATGCCTACAGCTTTCCCTCTTTGAATCTCAGCTGAAGAGCCCAGCTGTTCTATTTTACACTTCCTAGTTTTAAAGGGAACCCAGCAAATCCTCCAAGTTGCACAATACTCACTTCTCCCAACCTATGCCTGTTAAATTCCAAAAAGAACACACCTTTGCATGTTTTATTTCCAGTTCTGCCATTTCAATTAAATTTTTGCGGAATGCTGCTATTCTCTTTTGTTTGAAGCTCATCAGTTCTGTAGAGAAGAAAAAATAAAAACAAAGATAAGAGAGATACACAAAGTGTTACAAGTTTCAGTATTGCCCCTTATGTTTCAGGAGTTTTGTTGTGCAGCTCTAATTACAGTACTTGTTAAGAAAAAGGTTCAAGAGTTAGTCTTGCTGTTTCCAGACAGAGGTGCAATCATCACAGGACAGTGACATCTTGGTGAGGAAACAGACAGCCCAGAAAAGAAAAGTTTTGTAGGAAGACAACTGCAATAAAACAGAAATAGGCTACACAAGCTCTGTGAGAACACAGGACATTTAACAGGCAGATGCACTAAAGGAGCAGCCTGTGTACCATGAAAGCATGCTTCCTCTGCTTTATACTGTCCAAATATATATTTATACTCTTCCACTAAGAACCAGTGTTTGAGACTCTAAGGTACTCAGCTGTACTGGGACAGAGCACAAGCCTGTTTGCACAGTTCTGACTGAGATCATTAGAAGCCTGAGTAGTTACCTTCAGGTGGAAGCTGAGAACAAGAGTTCAGTCCAGAAAGCAAATACCAGGGGCTCATAAATAAGGTTGGTCTAGTACTGCCACTGCTCTGCTACAGAGAATTGTTTTTAAGCATAAGTACAGCAAAGCCTGTTTTACCTTGTTTTGCAGATTCTGAAATCTTTTCAAACTTCTGACAACAATCCTGTTGATGTGCCTCAGCCAGCCTGACATCCTTGCTCTTTAGTCTGGCTTTATCCAGAGCTTTGTTCGAGTTTTCATAGTCAACGAGAGCCCGTGTTCGTCTGTACAGAAGATCCTGAACGTGGACAGAAATAGCAACCAAAGCTTAAGAGAACTACTTCCCACACTGAGGTTACAACTACCTTAGCAGCAGGAGGCTTCACTTCTTTCAGCACAGATTCTGCTTTTTCTAATAAACTATTAGAGCCTGCTCTCGGCATAGCAATAGGAGCCTTTCACCCGTGCAGCACTACATTTTCAGGACAGTCACTTATGACTTAGTGATGGAAGTCTAAGGGCTACTACAGACACTGTTCCTGCCCTTAAAGTAGTTTATCGTGCTATAAGGCAGATCTCTCCACTGAGAAGGAAAAGCACTTTCTGAATTCCCTCAGTTTACATTCAGTAGACATTTAATTTGTTGGAAATCTGAGTTTGACTGAAGCACTGCACTAACCTAGCCATGAGAAGTAGTACAGGTCTCTGAGCCAATTCCTTTCTAATCTACCAGCAGTATAGGTGTGATGTCTAAATAACAGTACACCCCACTGGGGGAGCGTGTGGTGAATGTTTTAGGGTACCTGACATCACAGGTAAGACACTCGATGAAGAGATCCAGTAGGTCATACTTAGATACCTTTTTCAGCATAGTCATCCCCTTGTCAAATCAAGTTTTGATTAGAGAAGTGTTGCCAGCAAGGCTTTTGCAGTCACATCAATCTACCAAAGCCCTCTAGGAAGTTCAATAGCATTCACATGTTACCACATATTTGTGCTAAGGTACTCTAAAAATCCAGAAATAAATCCCCACTACTAATTAGTCATCATGGATTTTATTGACAAGTCCATGAGTACTCAGGCAGAGGACAGGAAATAGCACTGCTGCAGACTTAAATTCAGTTTGCTGTAACATACAGAAATTTAAAGAGTTCTTCCACTTTACATGCCAAAGAAAAATTGGCCCAAGGTCTTCTGTAAGTGGCAGGACTCCAGCTAGCTAATATATAGCTTCTATATTCTGCTGTGGTTTAAGAGTGTCCAGTTTCTTAGGCAAAACAAGGGTTCACTTTCCTGTCCTCTTAAAGCACAAAGAACACCACGAGTGAATCATGTTGCCCATAACAAAACTAAGCTTCAGAAAGAAAACTCTTCTCACCTTAGCAGCTTCTATATTGAGCATGTAGTATCTCAACAGTTCAGAGAGCTTTAAGTCTTCATCAGATGAAACTCTACTCTCTACCTTCTGCAGAAAAAAAACCCATCAGATATTGATATGTAACAGAAAACAGCAACATTCAAGTTCAGAGATTCTTTTCCCCCACACCTGCCCCTGGCAAAGCTTCTCTTACCCTGAGTTTTTCAAAGAGCTCTGCAACTTTCAACAAGTACCTAGCAAGGGAAAAAATGCATACATAAGTTTTAGATACTTCTTAGTCTGATAAATGCCAGGATCAATTGGCAGGAAACCAAAAAGCTGAAGGCTGGAGTTTACTCCTGTATACAGATACAAACAAGGGCTTGAAAAATACTCGTTTAGGCAAAGACCTGGACGAAAGGTTCAATGTGCTGGATTCCAGCCTAACAGAGTAGGACAGCTGAGCAGCTAAACACCATTTAACACAGCAATGTTGATCTCCAGAGCATTTAGGTCTTGTGGAGAATTTCCCTGCTGCTATCCAAGAGGGATAAGCTAGCTTGATTATTAAGCTATACACTCCGTTTTAACAAGGTATTGGTAAATTGATAGCAAAGTTGAAAGGTGGAAATATTCACCTCAAAAAAGGTGACGGGGTTTCCACAGCTTAAAAATCCCCTACTATCCCGGAACTGCAAAAGGTCCAAAAGACAGTACAGACTCAGTGCATGTTGACCTTAGTGCATTTACATTTAACAGCACACCAGAACACACATGCATAAACCCTTTCTCCAAGGGTCTCTAGGAGTTTGTGACCTGAAAAGAATCAAGGCGATATCTGTTTAGAAGGAGCTTTGATGACCAGCACAATTAAGCTCTAGGCCACAACTGGCAAGAGATGAACTAGTAATTGCATAATTAGATGCAATTAATAACATTAGGTCTGCCACACCAGGAGTGTCAGAGGAAGGAAAGTTTTAATGTCACTTGACTGCAATTCAAGAAACTCAAACCAGCTATGACTCAATCCTCAGGATCTTACAGAAGAAACTTGGTATTTCCAGACTCAGGATATGTTTATGAACAGTTAGAATTGCTTACTTTTTGATAACTGTAGGTTCTTCTAATGCCAGGCTGTTCAAACAAGCCGAAGTATAAATATAGTCATCTGCAACATCTGCAAGAACAAGACAAGGTTTTCAGGCTGAAATCAGCAAAACTGCATGATCTTTCGAAAGGTCTTTGTAAAGATTCACTTTTATGAGATCTTGTCATCTTATCTGCTTTTGCACATGCATCCTTGATTCTGTTGTAGTAGTTCACAAGAAAAGTCTTCTCTTGCTCAAAAAAATCTTCTACTTCCTGAAAAAGAATATGACCTGTTAAGTCAGTTACTGCTGAACACCAGCTCTTCCCTATTTCAGGAACAGCCAAAGAAACAACCATAGCCTGGACCTGAGCATTAGGGCCATCAATCCCTATTGAAAAACTGTTCAAGACAAGATGTGAGCCAAGGGTTTGACAAATCAAGCCACTTGGCAAGTTTCTTTCTCACTATGCAGTGAAGACAAAGTTGACACTCAAATACTGATGCAGGTTGCCTGAAGTAACCAGTAAGTTGGTCTTGGACAGTCCTTAGGACTACAACTGTTAGAATTTGATTTCCCAGGCCTGCTGCAACACAGTAGCTAAAGAGTAAGCACTTTGCAAGCTTGTTTCACATCCATACCAAACATGATACATATTGTAATGTTTCAAGACATTCTGGATAGGACAGCAAGCCCGTTGGGAAGGGCTACCATGGCAACATGACACAAAAGTTGGAGCTAGACCAGTTACAGGAGTCTTTGGTATTTGATCTTATCTAGTATAAGCAGAAAACCATAAATCATGTCTGTTCAGAGCTCCAAAGTAGACAAAAGCCACAAGCACATTTCCTGAAAGTATAATTCCTTCCTCCACAGTAGTATCAGGTATAAAGGCAACTCTTCTGCAACCAGAAACTTTCATTATACACAGAGATTTAACAGACTGTAGTTCCCATGTCTTATTTCTACAGAAGTCAAAATTAACAGAGGCTACTCCACTCAGCTTGGGACAGCAGTAACAGGACAGGTTAGTGTTAGTAACTGAGCCTCATGCACATCAGGCCTGAAGGAGACACGAGCAGCTTCCCTGTAGCAGGAAGCAAGAAACAATCAAGATTAGGGTAAGAGATAAAGCAATACCCTTACCTTGACTCCAGAGAAGAGGACCTCATCAGCACTCTTTACTACACTTTTTAAAAAGCCACCAAACATCTCTTTAGTGTTTTTCCTCCGAACACTCAGCTGTAACAGAGAGACCAAAGCAGCATTAAAGTTATACCCAGGGGTGAAAAAAATGACTATTTTGACACTTGCAACATAGTAACATCACTGAAACCCAGCGTAAGTCAGAGCAGGTTATTTCCAAGCTCACCATAATACCCGGATAAAAAATGTAACATGTAACAAATGGCTTGGCTAAAAGTAGTTCAACTCTTCTGTGCCACAGATTTTTTTCCCATTCCCAGAAACAGCTCAGTTTCTCCTTACATATCTTGGATCAGCATGTATCACTCATAACCAGGTGACAAAACAGACACAGGACTAACTTTAATACACCTCCATTCTCCATTTTAGGACCATGCAACACTGCACAGGTACACCCAAGCCATACGCATTCCCAAGATAAAGACATGCAAAGTTGGCTTCCTAACTAATTTGACATGGATTTAGAAACGATGTGAGATTTATAACACAGACAGGTCTAAAGGTCAGGCTTTCACCCTTTAGTCATCTCACAGAAGTACTTGTAATATCTACTTGCTGATGCTGCACATAGATTCACATAACATTCTGACTGTGCCCAGAAAAAAAACACCAGCACTCCTAACAATTTGCCCCACTTGGAAAGGGAAACAAGAAAAAAGGCTTACATCCTGGTCATACTCCAGGAAAACATGAAAATTGCGGTCTTTGCTGAGCACAGGATGAGAAGAAATCCGCTGCAGGAAGATCTCATGTGACGAGACAGTCTTCTTGAAGACAGCGAGGTATTCACTGAAAGGAAAGAACAGACTGAGATCCTTTCTTGTACTGCCTTCTTCAGTATACAAAGAATTGCTTTAAGTTTATCCAATGAAAATGTTCAATGGCAGGCTTCCGAAATAGTCAGCTAATGATAGTGAAGCTGTTTTCAATCTCTTTAGCTAGCAAGTTTTCCAGCTTGAAAGAAACTTCTGGCAACTCCCCAGCTGTAGGATTTTCAAGACACCCTTTGAACCAGTCACACAAGATCAGTTATCACCAAATAAGCTGCTCTTCCAGGAGGCTTCTCTAAATGCAGTAGACTCATTTACTCACGCTTCGAGCTCTTGCTTCATTTTGGCAAACTCTTCTTTTGTCATGGACACTTCTCCTTCCCCCAGCTTCTGCATTTTCTCTCTGGGACCATCAAAGTCAGGCTTTGAAGGTGCTGGAGGTATCTAGGCAAGGAATTGGTTAGTGATAGATACTAGCAAATAAAGTTTTCCAAAATTACTGCTAGCATTCTCTGAAAGGAGGCTCTTTTGCTTGGTCATGGGCAAGTATGGTAAAGAGTGCATGACCCAGGAATTTTGCATGTGCATGTTGACATCCCTATTTGTCCCTCCCTGTTCTGTGCTACCCCTGCTCCAGGAGGGAAACCAACCCAGAGAATCAGCTTCTGTAATCCACCCCATAGCCAGCCATCTTCTGTGGCCCACAGGGCCTCCTAAAGAACGATGACAGGAAGGAAAAACAATATTTAATAGATTATTTCACTGTCTCATGTTAGGTAGATATTAATATCACCATGGAGTCAAGGACTCTCAAAGCATCAAGTCTTTTTTGCTGCTCCCAGCTATATGGAAAGTTAACATAAATGCCATACCACTCAAGCTGTTTAGGAATTAAGACAACAGGAAGCATAGGGAATACCCAAGGCACAAAACACCAGTAACATTGGTAAAACGTACTTCATGCCTTTACTAGTATGCACTTTAGATTGCTATAGTTTTTCCATTTAGAATCACATTTTTTTAGGAAGTACTTACAATGAGTCCTGCATACTCTTCAGTTTCAGTGAGTGTATCATGTAACCACACAAAGTCTTCGTGCTGCCTTGTAACTGAAAACTCAGGGCTTTGAAAAGCTGGCAGTGTAGTCTGGAAGAGAATATATAGAAGCCCTACTGTTTTGTAAATCAGTGCTTTTAGAAACAGTTCTATCCATTTCCAAAGGAAGCTATTCTGCCTAGTAAGAGCCTTGCCCACTCCCTTTTAGCTGAGCTGGCACTCATTCAAGAATACCACTAAGGAGACTGTTAGGAAAAAAAGTACTGTTGCAGAACAGCATTAATGCAGTTTGTTTTGTGACATTTCACAGTAGCTGATTTCCTATCCCCGAGACTTCTGGTGTCCAGTTAGGATTCCTTAGCAAAGCCAACCTAATGATCAGCCACTTGTCTCTGGTTAGAGTGTTAAAGTCTCAGGAAGTCAGAAGTTTCTGCATATACGTAGATCCTCAAGTCACTTTTAAGTGGAAAATCTCCATCTAATTAGATTTCCTTCATTGCCAAACTCATATTTACAGGTATATGTCCTGCAAATACATATTTTACTTGCACAACCTCATTTTGCCCATGACCTTACCTTAGTGTGCACAGTGAACTTCACTCTGTCCTTTTCACTTAGGGCATCAGGGATATCAATTTGGAGAGAAGGATCAACGTTCAGGTCTACAGATACAGACCTCAGCTGCAAGAGAATTCACAGTGTAATCCTTGATAAAGGACCAAGTAGGTTTAGTGAAGCTACACTGATCATCAGCTGTCAATAAGAATCACACTGCACTACAGTACTGCCTTCAGGAACAGCACATGTAACCTGAATTGCTTTCCCAGTGCTTCAAACAGCTTTAAACTAAGCCAGCACCTTCCTTAGGAGTTTATTTCTTCATTTGAACAGCCTAGACCCAGGACATCATTTCAACCATACTTTAGCTTCTAAAAAGAGTGGAATAGCTTTCTCAGTTGAAGACCATCCAGCTAACATATCAAGACTGTCTTGATAACAGACCCTCCCTTGAGTGTAGCAGCTTAACAAATCATTCTTATTTTCTGCATAAGGGAGAAACCACCAGAGATCAAGGTCACAACACAGAAAGTTTGCTGAAGAGCGACTGTCAGAGCCAGGAGGAATGCTGATGTTATCCTTTGGAGATAATTCTGAAGGCCTTCTCAGAAAAGTAAGCTAGAGAACTGGACCATGACTGATATATCACCACTCTGCAGCACACTGGTGCACAGACCACACCAGACAGAAGCCTGCTGCTACTGCTTGCTGTGTACACTAAATTTCAGCTCTGAAGCCCACAGGCAAATGGTGCCAGGGTCTGAGCAATCCTGTCATATCACAGACAGCTTGAATGCTGCCTTAAGCCTCTGTAAAGCTGCCTAGGAACTGTCGATAGGTTGCCTGTTATAAGGTGAAGCTTTGCTTCCAAAAGGCTCCAGAAACTCCCTCCCCCTGGGCTGGCCATCTGCAGCCCACATCTGGTATGTGACAAGTCTCTCCGGCTGCCTGCAGAGGACACAGCTGCCAGGTCAGTGAGCATTTGCCTCTATCCAGCCTGCCACTGATGGTTGCTGCTATCCCTATGATCAGAGTGCCATGCATAAGTGAGGGATACCCCAGCCACTGTACTCTGCAGCCGTGCTGAAAAGACTTTATCTGCTGCGTCCTCACTGTTAGCTAGAATTGAAAGGAGGTGAGAGAGAAAACCTTTTAAGCCTTATGACTATGGAATGACCTTGTATGCAGCACATTAAGCTTCCCAGAAGATGGGAAGGGCAGAAGACTTTAAGCCTGCCCTGAGTATTGCCTTGGCAACAAGCACTCTGTAAGAGTGTGCCCTGGAACACAGTTCCTAGAAGTTTCAGGCACTGTTCACATCCAAAAGGATGTGATGGGACTTCAAACGCTACAGGGATGCCCACAGTACAGTCACTTCCCTCCAGTCACCATTTGGGACAGAATATATTATGTTCCCACACAGGTAGGCAATTCTGGTCCTTGCTTGGAAGGCACAGGCCAAACAGCATAGAGGTGCACAGTTCAGAGGGCACTGACACGGGTTTGGCCAGAAGTTGCCCCATTCAGGTACTGCAGCAAGGATAGGTAGAAGGCTACCAGTCAGGCATTAATTTCACTGGGAGCACAGCTCACTGTCTGTTGCCAAATGAAAGGCAGGTTGGTTGGTGTTTCCCAGCCAGATGACACCACCAGCCAAAGCAGCAAGATGCAGACCCCAGTGTTTTACATCCTGCTTACTTATATTTACTGTCCAAACAGGATCAGCAGCTCTAACAATATGAACTGCTGAGTCTGGAAAGTATGATAAGCCAAAGGAAACTGTTTCCTCTCAGCTAAACCGAGGAAAGGATTACACAAATCAGACAGTCCTGAATCTGTGAACTTTCTTAAGTCTTGTGGAGAAGGTAACACGATTGGACGCTGTCTGCACACCCCTCCACACCGAGTAGTTGCCTATGCAAGAACTGGACAAGTATGGATATAAGGTGGTCCTGCTTTGTCAGATTAGAGCAGTTGATGTCACAAGCATGTCTCCCCAGCACTCTGCAGAGATTGCCAGAACATGTAGGACCTGGAGCTATATGAAATCAAGGATCATAAGACCACTGGTCTGCTCTAGTCCTGTGAAGGTCACTGGGGGCTCCTAACTCCAGGCCAGAGACCTTTAGGATTACACAATCGTGGCAGCAAGGCTCAGACTACAAAGGGAACATTCATGCTGGCTGACTTCAGGAGGAGGGAGTGTTTTGTTTCCCTACAAAAAGTGCTGGAGTAGAAGTTGTCCACTGAATAGGAAGCAGGAAGTCCCACTCCTGTCAGCACAGATCTCTAAAGCACTAACTCAGAGAGCACCCACGCCAGAGGTCCCACACACCAACCCCTGACCAGCACAAGCACCTGCACCTACAGCATCAACAGCTCCGCACTCAGGACCTTTCATGCCACCGTCTCTCCTACACCCATCCTACAAGCAGGAATGAGGACCAACTTGCTTATGGTCTCATGAAAGCTGTGCAGAGCGAAGGAATTAAACTTTCATCTCCAGGTCCCAGGCTTGTTCTTTTAACACAGCAGGTATCCAGCCCACAGCCTTCCTAGATCATCACTTCATCTTAGCTCTCTGGTCTACCATATCTGGCAGCTCCTTCATATCCAGAGGCATTTCTCTGCTAGGATGCCATTGATTCCTGCCTGGACTCCAGGCAGTAGGGCACGAGAAATGAAGTTTCCTCATCCCAGTTACCAGGAACCAGTCTGTCACTCCACACCCTCAAGGGGGTATAATCCAAGCTCAGCAGCTGGGAAGTGATTATTCCTTACTTGTAGCACGTGCCCCAGTTGGTACAGAGGACACACAGAAGGGAAACAGCTTGGTTGTGCTGCAAACTAAAAACACTTACCCAAACCCAGTACACTACTCTCACTTTCATCTCTCATTTCTCTTTCCCAGAAACAGCTTCTGGTTTGAAATAACTACAGAAACTGTTACAGCTGCTCTGACACCTCCCACTTCTAGACTCAGGACTTGTTAGTGACTTGTTTCAGGATTCCTGGAGTTTCTTCAGGATACAAAAAAAGCTACGCTCTGTTCAGTACAGATACTGTCCACCTATCCAACTTGGAAAATAGAACAAGACATCAAGCAGAGCCCTCCACAGTAACACAGACATCATATTGGTTAACATTTCTAGGTTTCAGGACCAGAAAACTAAAAATAGATACTATGGTACTAATTTAAGACATCATGATAAACAGCTGATCTAGAAGCCCAGGAAACAGCAGAGACCATTGCTGTGTCCAATCTAGGTGGAATTTTAGAGTACTTGCTTTTTTTCTATTTGTTAGAGATGCCAAGAAAAAAAAAATAGTTGGCTCGCTTAAGTACAATCCAGTGATGCCCATCAGCTACCCAGGCTTCTGCCTGACAGACCTTAGGTTTCTGATCAGGCCTCACCCAAATGCAAACACATCTTGATGCTTGCAGGCACCCAGTGGAAGGAAATGCCCTCAACCACTGAAGTTGCTAAGTTCTGGTGAGAGGCCTAAACTGCTGCTTTTAAAGTTCCACCCTTTGCAGTCTTAGCATCAGCTACAGATGACTCGATGTTACTTCTGCATTCTAACAAAAGAATCTGCCAGTGCAAGCAACTGGGTACAACTTGTTACTGCTAGTGAAAGAAGAATATCTATTTGTTCTCAAAGATAGATCAATCCAGGGGTTTTCCACATAGCCAGGCTCCAGCTCCTGCTCTTCCATGTCAGAGCTTTCTGCTTATTGCCAGTTACCTTATAAAAACCTTCTCTCACCTTACTGATCACCTCCCTGATGTCATTCAAGAAAAAGTCCACAAACAAAACTTCAGTAGTAGTTACATCTGCCACTGCCTAGGATCCATTACTTTTTACAGAGCAGCTTTTCTAATTAAACCAGTTTAGGTGCTCTCCAGAGAGCACTAAAAGATCATGATGTTTTCTGGCAGTTTATACAGAGCACTCCGCTCCAGAGGGCATTGCTTCAACACCCAGGAGTTCACTAGCAGAGTATCTGGCCAGCAGATATTAGCATCATTAGTTGCTCAAACTACATTTTAGTCATATTCAGCACAAGCAGCTTAAGTTGCCTCTTAATCAAGATACTAAAAGGATATCTGAAAGTACACTGCATGCACGCAGCACTGTAGAGCCAGAGTATATGTGCAATTCAGGTTTTGCAGCCTTTGTTTCAGGCTTGCTGTTACCACTCTGACACTGAGATGAGCAGTCTGGAGCAGTCTGGGTTACATACAACCAGGAAAATGGAACCAGTCTCCCTGTTGCTACTTATGCTATAGAAAATGCTTCCCTAAATTTGTGGCTTTGGTCTGCAGAACTCCAGTGATGCAAAGGTTTAGTTATTTTGCTTAAAACACCGATAAAGAGGGAATAATAGTTCCATTTAGACACATTGAAATGGCATTCCTCAGCAAGTGCAGTGCTTGCCAAGGAAGCAGAAGGCCCAGAGCACCTGTTGCCTCTGGCTGTGCTCTCTATCTGAGAGATCTCTGCATCACTCTCTGCAGAAATCTGCAGGTCACATGCCTCCTGACAGAAGGAAGGACACTATCAACATTCAAGGATCCCATATTCCAAGCAAAAGCCTCGCTAGCTCACCCTGTTCCACCCAGTAGCACACAGGACAATTCCACCCAACTTACTGCTTCCTCAGTTCGAGGGGTCAAGCAACAGCTTTGGCCATGCAGGCCAAACCCACCGTGGGCCTGCAGAGCACAGCCTGGGGCTGAGCACTCTTGGCCCAGATGCCATCTGTAACACCAAACACACCCAGATAAAATGGAAATTGTGCAACAGCAGCAAACCCCTAAGTCACAGTCAGCATCCACAAGAATGTTTTGCTGACCTCCTGCAGTGAGGCTGGAGCTGGAGGCAGGGGGTCTCAGAAATACAACCTCACCATGGACTTGAAATTGTGTCATTAACCCAAAGTGCTGGGCCAGCTTCCTGGAGGCTGTGTGTCCTTGAGAGTGCATTATCCTTATCCAGCAGCTGTCACCTTGCTAGCAGCTCACCTCCCTACTTGATTTCGGGCCCAGCAGTATGCAGAAGCAGGTTTTTTGCTAAGCATAGGCAAGATCAAGTATGTCCTCATTCCTTCCAGAACACATAGCAGAATTTGTCCAGCACAGAGAATCACAATTTGTGAGTGATAACAGCAAGTCCTGGGCTATGACATAACATTTTGTCTTCCACTGATTGCTTTGAGAAAGGGGGGCTACAATACATGCTCTCAGTATTTCGATCTAGAACATTTTAACTGCAGACTGGACCTTAGAATACTATGAAGCCACTGACATTAAAAATACCAAGGTATTTATCAAGCTTAGCTTGGAAGCCACACTACTCGCTTCAAATTCTGAAGTGCCTTTTCCTCCCCCATGACAGATTACACCCTGTTTTCCACTACACTTCCAATCACCCTTATCCTTCCCTCCCTTCCTCTTCCTACATATCCTGATCCTCTCCTGCTTTGCCACCTCAGGGTCAGTTTTTAGTTTATACTTAACAGTGGTTCCTATTTAAGGTTAATACCTAATGAAGCTTCCTTTACAAGCATGGGCTTTATCTACTGGTCTCAGAGCAGTTCCATGTTGTTGTTTCTTTGCCTAAACAGGAACAGACAAGATAGGAGTATTTCTATCCTCCCCTGTGCTGCTGGAATTGCAAGACAGCCCTACAACCTAAAACAAGCTAATCTTTGTCCATTGAGCATCCGAGTTTAAAGCTGCTCCAGCCCTCCCCATGAGAACATTTTCCCCTCCCCCCAATATTCCTATCTGCTAGGTTAGAAAGGCACATAAACACTCAAAAGTTACCAATTGCTGCAAGAGAGTTGATATTTGACCTTCCCCTCCACCCATCACCTACAGACCCTGCAAGTCTGTGAAGGCTCACACTCAGTATTCTCAAAGGGCAGACACTTTAATACAAATAGTTTCACACACAGCAGAAAACAGTTAAAGCAGCTCAAAAAAAACTACTAAAAAACACTTTTCTACAAATATTTGCCTGTCCTACTGAATCAGGATTGTTTCAAAACAATATATATATGGAAGAGAAGCAAATAAAAGGAAGTTACCTATAAGTTAATAAAACCTGCTATATTTCTAGCCCTCAAGTCAGCTAATATACATGCTCCAAAAAGCTGGAGAAAACACAGACTGAAGAGACTTTCAGCACATCTAACAGTTTAAAACAAAGTCATCTTCCTGCAAGTGAAGCTTAGTCACAATGCAAAACCACATTCAGATGTGAAAATATGAAAGGCAAATAGGCAGCTTGCTGACTCTTACAGGGCTGCCTTGCCTTCTATTCAAGGTGTAGGGTAGTTATTAAACCAGGCAGTTTAGGTAGATTAAGCCAGGCAGCTTGTCCAGTAGAGGAATTAATTCCAATCACTGTCTACATCACATACACATTAATTCACAAAGTTCCTGTTTTAGCATTTAACTTGAATTTCCTCTGAAAAGTTGAAAGTCTTAACATTAGGGAACACCCTGTGCTGCTTTAAAGAGAAAACAGGAGGCTCCTTGGCACTTAAAGCTTCAACAGTACACCAGAGAAAGGAAAACCAAGTCAGCTGCTGATGTGACAACCAAGGGAAAGGGGCACCGCGGGCGAAGTGACAGCTGACAGCTTAGTTAACCCAAAGCACACAGCCAGGAAGGCTGATCACAGACACACAGGGCAGCTGACCCACTGAGGAAGAGCAAGTTTAACCCCCTGTAGCACAATCGCCTACAGCACTTCACCGACA
Source organism: Atrichornis clamosus (assembly GCA_013400975.1). Lineage (NCBI taxonomy): Eukaryota > Metazoa > Chordata > Aves > Passeriformes > Menuridae > Atrichornis > Atrichornis clamosus. The sequence continues at coordinate 31,142 of WBMZ01007811.1, read as the reverse complement.
GTGCCCAGGGAACAGGTCCTGATGAGCAGGTCCTGCTCCTGCATCCCTTGCCAGGCCCAGTTCCTGCAGCTCCCATCTCCTGGTTATCACCCTGCCCCTGCCACGGTACAGGAGTGCAGCCCGCACCGCCTCACGGCAGCTGCACAGCCCTTCCCTCCTCCTCCTTCCCACTCCGGCTTTAATCCTCCCCACCCCCTTATCTTTCCCTGGGCACCTCTCCCTTCAGGGGCTGCACTCCACGCTCACCCGGGGCACTCTGACCCCTTGCCCTCAGGAGACAAGGACTAAGGCAACTAATATTTGAAAAACAAACGCTAAACGGAGCAAAAATAAAAACCTATCACTGTCCCAGCGCTGCCAGGGGAAGAGGGAGCCAGGAGCTCCCTCTCACGCCGCGGGGACAGCTCGGCTGCACTCGGACCGCACACCCCAGCCAGAGCCAGGCCGCCGCCCTCACCTTGTCCTGCGCGTCCCCGCGGAGCAGAGCCATGTCTCCGGGAAGAGACAACCACCCTCCACCTTTCTCTTTCTCCTCCTCCTGCTCCCCGCCACCTCCTCCTCATATAGCCCGGGGCGGAGCCGCCGCCGCCACACCCCTGAGGGTCGCTCGCCATCTTGGGTGAGGGCAAGGCGCTGCTTGCCTTCATCCAAGATGGCGAAACAACGATTTATTTTTTTTAAGTTGCATTTAAAGATTTGGGTTGTTTTCCTTAAAGCCTTTCAAAGAACACCCAGAGAATGCGAGATAGAGCGAGAACGCCCCTCTCACCACCTTTCGGGGCGCTACAGTGACGGTGAAGGGACTGAGCTCTGGCGGCGCGGGAGAACTACAACTTCCATGAGGCAGCGGGCAGCGCGTGCGCAGTGAGCGCGGCGGCGACGGTGGGCGGGGCGCGCCTGCGCACTGGGGCCAGCGGTGGTGGCGGGAAGCGCGGCTGAGGTAACGTGGTGCCGCGGGTCGTGAGGGACCCGGGGACGGGCCGGGCGTGAGGGCGAGGGAGGGCAAGGGAGGGCAAGGGAGCAAGGAAAAAGAGGAAAGGGGAAGGAAGCTGGTGCTCCTCTGGCCTACCCTGACCCCGGGTCCGTCACTGAGCGGGCCGCATAGTCAGGCTGCCCCGGCTGGGCACGCCCGCGTCCAGAGGGGCTTCTTGTCCAGAGGGATTTATCCTGCCCTACTCAAGGGCGGGCTGTCCAGCACGGGGATTTTCAGACACCTGGTGCCCATGCAGAAAGGCATGAGGGCACTGCTAGAGGGCACTTGGTGGTCCCCGGTGGTAGCCCAACTCTTTCACAGATCGCAAAAGACGCTGAGTTCGTGTCACAACCCTGTTTCCCACTAATTCCATTCCCAGTGCTGAGCTGGGAGTGAAGCTTGAGCAGGGAACTGAAGCTGGTTGCAGCTATGCTTTGGTTCCGTGTAGCTCTGTAGGCTTGTGCTCTAAACCGGGTTGCTAAATTTTCTCTCTTTGTGCTCAAACATTCCAAAAGAAGGAGGTGTATTTTTAACCTGGATAGGTTCGATAATTTATTTTGCAGACTGCAGGGAACTTAAAGTTATACCTTCATCGGTGGATTTGTTCTCAAATTAGGGACACAAGGCAGTAGATCTGTAGGTGTGTTTAGTAGTGCTCTTTCTTACTATCTCTGAAATAAGTCAGTGCTTTTGTTTGCTGGATAGGAGGCTGTGGAGAAGAAGCCATACTGGTTATTGCCTGAAACCATAGCTAGATGTAGGTTTTATGGATGTGAACTTTTCCTTAAGTAATCCTTTTTATTTCCTTCAGTTAAGCCACTCATTCCTATCCTGGAAAAAAGTTCTTCAGTTGTGTTAGCTCAGTTATCGTTGGAGCTGCAAAGTCAGCTTGCTTGGGAAAGTTAAGTCCTCCTAGTTTTTTACCTCCAGGTTATTTTATTTGTGCTCAGTTCTCCAGTGTGGCTCATAATGCAATAGCTGAAGCAATTCTTCAGCGCTTGAAGTCTTCAACCACAAATGCTTTCAGAGACAAGGGAGACACTTCCCCAGAGCAAAATGTCAATTAAATTCTATTCTTTGTGTGTGACAGTAGATCCAGACCACTTCAACTCCATTTCTTTCTTGTAAGTTATTTGCACAGAAATGCCACTGTGATTTATTGAAAAACACATGATTCTTTATTCAGCTGGACACAAGGGTTCCTTATGCCTTAGCAATCCTAGAACCTCTTTCCCTTTTTACAACTGGACAGCAGCTGACAAACTCTCCCTTTCCAGGTGGTTCAGTTCATACAGTGCACAAACATTTCCACAGGTATTGCTCCAGCACAATATAGGCTGTTAGATCAAAATTCATGCTGTCACTGAAGCACTGTGTTGCAATGAACTAGCTCTAGGGCTTGTAATATTCCATATTTCAATAGCTCCATGATTCAAAACACTGATCTGATATAAATTTATTCCGTGAAAAGTGTTGAGGGAGCAGCTTACTGCAAGTGAATTTATGCTGAATCAGGTATCCTCTTGCTTCCTGCAGCTGACACAAAGCCAGAATAAACTTTTTCTTTTGTGCTGTGGCTTATGTAACAAAGCCACGGTCATGGGCCCAACATTTATTCTGTTCTGATTAGTGCATGTACACAATGACCATTAATGAACATGTTCATAGTCATCAAACAATAGCTTGAGAAACTACAGGCTGGGATACTATTACACTAGAATAAGAGTATATTTTTCCTGGTTTATTTTAAATCACAGCTCTAGAAGCTCTATTTAGAGGTAAGCCCCAAGAGAGAAGAGTTTAATTTTTCTGCACTGCTTTTTAGGATGAAAAAATACAGTGAAGCAGTTTCCTAATGGTATTAAAGCCTGACTTTTATGTCTCTCTTTACTTCTACTGGTTTTTTTATCTCCTGCAGCAAACTGACGGCTCTTCTAATGTGATACCATCATTTGTTATTTCTTTTTCAGCAAGAGGCATATTCTGTCAGATAACCAATCCCATTCCAACACTGAAAAATCTATTAAAAACTGGGGTAGTCTCTGAGAAGAATGAGTTGCTGTAAATCCTGGTTAGCAGAAATGAGCTACTTCATGATAGTGAAATGACAAACCATGGGGAGCTTCTTAAAAATAAATTTATCAGAAAAATTGGTAGTAATAGTGAAGACATGCAAAATTCAGTGACTGAAAACCCAAGGAGAACTGAAGAATTGAAACATATATAACATAAAAAGTACCTCTTTATGCTGTTACAAATTTCCAGCAAATTGAGCTGTAGAAACAGCTTATGACATCATTTAGGAAATTTGAGGTAACATAGAATTTGGTTATGTTTCACCTAAATTTGTAAACTTCCTCACATGTCCGTGAAATGAAGCAGGGCAGGACTTCAGTTACAGAACACAGGAATCTTGAGATCAGAGGACACTCAGAGAATCTTGTCCATTCTCCCTGTTGTATACTGAAAAATGAGAAGTGCAACTCAACCCAGATCAGTTCTGCTGGATAAGGAAAACAGTTTAAAATTTGCTTCAATATTAACTATAACGTAATGATTTTAAAAGGGAAGTGCCACATTCGAAGTTCCCAAAGTGGTTTCCTTTGCAAGGTGGCTTGCTTCGTGTCTAATCAAACCGTAAAAAATCAGTAGCAGAAGTAGCCAGTTGGTACTTTCATTTTTTTCCTCTCTGGTTCTCTTACAGACCTTGAAGCAATTTTCAAATCATTAACTATTTTGATTGATATGCATTGTAATTATAGGAAATCCTTGATAAGGATGGAGTGACTGACAACAGGATGGCAAACAGGTCACGAATGCCACGGCTAGGTGACAAAAAGTTTAAATTGTGTTTTCTGGTTTGGATTTGCTTTTGAGAGGCTACTTTCCTATCAGGTTGCAATGCCATCAGGTTGCAGAACAATTTGCCCGAGCCGTTCAAAGTCAGTGTGAAAATGTAAAGCCAGTAAAGAGACAAGCAGAGTATCTGCCTAGTCCTGATTAAACTTGTGCCGCTGGGTGTTTTTGTCTTTCACAGATGAAGAACAAGGTTTATGGAATCCGAGCTCAAGGTCTCAGCCTCCTGCTGCAAGATGCCTTGATCTAATCAGCAGTAGCCAATACAGCCCCATTTTTGGAAACACAGGCCTGCACCCCCACACTGGGGCCACTGCAGCTGTGTGTGAGCATGGGATCTGTCCACACAAAATAACTCCCTGTGTTTTTGTTTCCTGTGGCACCCACGGCTCGGGCAGTGTGGGAAGTGCTGTGTAAGGAGTGTGGGGAAGGAAAAGAGTAACGTGAAAGTATTGTCTGGAACAGAATGCTGCTGTTAGCTGGCAGTGAGCAGGGATTCTTTCTTTGCAGTGGATGGAGGGGGTTGTTTGTTGCAGATTGTTTTTGTGTCAACTTTCTGGGCAGTTCTGATACTGTTGCTGTAGGAATGTCCTCTGCTGCAACTTTTGCTACTTGCAACATCTTCACGTGCTTGCCCTTTCATATTTTGCAGACCAGCACCTGTTCTATTCAGGACCATTTCCTCTTTTCATTGCTCATTGGTTCTTCCTCTTATTTATCTGAAGAAGTTTTGATGGCATAAGGTGTATGAACACACTTAGACCATTGCAATTTTTTGTTTGGCAAAGGGCAAAATTAGGCTGGTGGTAACATTTTATGACTCTGGAAATCACAAATTTCTTCTTCCACAGGGGGAAAAATATGGTAACCTACAGACTGTTCCTAACAGAAGGAAGAAAACTCTAACTATTCACAAACACTTCTTGTCAGAATGCAATTCCTACAGATACTGTCCAGGAAATCTTGGAGACTGGAAATGCTGTTTCAAATACCCTTTTGCCAAAAGCAATTCCCATATACATGTCTGTCTACCTCTGCATGTGTTTGTAGTAAAAAGAAAAAAGGAAGCAGTTATGAACAAGTTGACCAAGAAAAATACAAGAACTTGGTCTATTCTGTTACATCTTACAAAAGCAGTGCCCAAACACCAGAGACAGTATTTGAAGAAGACAGTTTGTTACATGGGCCACCAGATAACCACAGACCTCCAATTAAAGCTGGGACAAAAACTCTCAAGAACTGGGTTCCTTTAATAAACCCCAACAAGAGAATTCTTCCTCTCAACACTGATTCAAACCCCCCCATGAAAATCAGGTTACAAAAAGTGAAAATGCCCAGTGTTACCCGTATTCTTCAACAAACTCTCTCTCCACAGCAAGTCTTTTATCTAGAAAGATGGAAGCAGAAAATGATAGAGGAACTTGGAAAAGATGGATTTGAAGAGTATACCAAAAGTAAGTCTAACCACAGTGTGATTGCAAAGTAGAGGCTGTAGTCTGGAGAGCTGGCAGGTACGTTAGGCCAAGTGGTTTGGAAATCCAGCAAGTTGTTTTCATTTCGTGAGAGCATATTGTGAGTGTACCTGTTATCAACAAGCCTAAGCTCTGGTCCTTGTCCTGGGACCACTAAAATGGATTTAGAAATTTGTGGAACATGAGAATTAGACTATAGACATCCTGTCTGACTTTCCTTTATTTCTCTATTTGCCAGTATCTATGTAGGAATATATATTTTCCAGCTAATATTACTGAGCCTCTTTGCAGTTACTTTGTAACAAGATGGAAATAGGCATTTTGAAGTCATATAATCTTGAGTGTTTAAAAACCAATGTGTACTGCTGTTTATAGTGAAGTTTTTCAGAAATTATTTCGCTTTTTCCATGTATGTAGCCTCTTCCATGAAACTGCCATCCATTTAGAAGTTTTCATTTCATAAGACCTACCAAGGTGATTTCCCCCAAGCTCCAGGACTGAAGGGGGATAGTAAATAGCCAGGTTGATAAATACCTGAGTCCTCTTTGCTTGAATTACTGTGCTTTTTAAAACTACTACCCAGTGATTATGCTTTTTGAATTACTAAGCACTTCAGTGAATACGGTGTCATGACAAACCTTATATAACAGTTTAAAATTTATCTTTCTTGGAATCATTTCTGAGATAAGCCCTTACTCCTAGAACTATGCCCACTCTTGTCAGGAGGAGATTAGTTCCATTCAAATGAACCAATACAGCAGAATAAGCAAATGCAGCAAAAGCAGCCAAGAATAATAATTTTATTTATTAGAAATTCACAAATGCTTTTGAATAAACAATAAACTAAAACTCATATTTTCTGAGTAATTAGTGAGACTAAAAAAGTAAAGTAAGCATTAATATAAGAGATACTAATTTCACTGTTGACAATTTATTTTGTCTCTTTCCCTTCTCCCTCAAGCTTTCAGTACAAAAAACAGCACTGATTTAAGAGCTACTTTGTGTAATATGTAGAATACAAATCTCAAGTAGTGTCTGAAATGTGAGGGGTTTTCCCATCTTTCTTAGATCTTTTTCTCCAAGGAGAGCTCTTCCATTCAGCTTTGGAATCTATATTCCTGTCTGAAGAGAGGGCAGCTAAGGAGCAGAGCAAAGATGAAGTCATTTCTGGCTACTTATCAAGTGTGGAACATGTGCTGGAAGATATCAGCGAGGTGAAGGCTCTGGAAAGTGCAGTTCACCACGAGACCCTTCGGTATCTGGGCCTGGTCGACTGCGTGGCCAAGTATCGGTGAGGGGCCCCTTCCCTCAGACCCCTGTAATGCCCGTGGTGCCCTGGAGGCTGGGGTGTGGGTGAGGGGCTGGGGGAAGCAGGACAGGTCTCTTGGACCAGCAAAATGGATGAACTTCCCTGGATGAACCTGATGACAGAAGTGCTGGGTTTTTTGTGGAGAATTCCGTACTGGAGCAGGGGCAGGGTTAGACGACATGATTTTCCAGGAACTGCAGCAGGTATTAGTCTTGGGTTTTCAGAGCTGAAGTACCAGTGTGAAAGAGACTTGTTCAGACATCATAAAGAGCAATGTGACATCAGGGTGAAACACGCTGAGAATGATAAGTCTTTGTGTACTGTCTCATCCCTTATTTCTTACTTGTGACTAAAGTTTAAAACATTGTCCTATCTTGTTCTCTTATGTAGAGGCCAGTTGTGTGTGATTGACTGGAAAACTTCGGAGAAGCCAAAGCCATTTCTACAGAATACTTACGACAACCCATTGCAGGTTGCAGCATACATTGGAGCCATAAATCATGATGCCAATTATGACTTCCAGGTCAGTAGGCCTGCTGCATGCCAAGACAGGCAGCAATGCCTCTGTTATCTTAATTTCTCTGCACCTACTGCCTTTGGAACCTGCTGTCCATCATGGAACTGTTGGTAGGGTTTGTAACAAAGGAGTGCAGTCTTAGATCAGGTTAAGCTGGCATACTGTGAAATAAATCTATTACTCGTGCCGATCCTGCTGTCCTTGGCTGTCAGTAGTGTATTTTCAGTGGATTTAGGGAACTTCTCAGTGGGACCAAGGGATGCTCAGAGTCTTAGGAGGTCAGATGAACTCACAGTGACTTTGCATTTGGGCAATCCCCTGTGCTTTGTTCTGTGTGGTTTTTGCTTGTGTCAAGAGTTGGAAGGGGCAGGAGAAGAACTCAAGCAAAAGAGCCTGCAAACAATAACATAGTGGGGGGGGCCTTGCTTGCATCATATCTTATTATATCCCACTAGCAAATGAGGGATTAAATGATGCCCTTGGTGTCTGGAAGCTGTACCCTGTTTCCTCAGGGAAAAGCAGTGTGTAGTGAACCCCTTCCTCGGAAGAGAGTGGAATAATGTTTTTAAAGACCCCAAAAGCTATTCTAGCCTGCCTGCTTGGCTGAAGGAGCAGATTAATTCCTATGTTGTGCAAAGGACTTTCTGGAATACTGTAGAGGTCAGTAAACACAAGCACTTAGCAGACATAAAATACAGGCAGTAAATCTGGAATTCTGCTATTAGTGTCCTGCCTCCCCACTGCCGGTGGCTATTTGGAATTTGAGATTTTGGGATTTGTCAGGTATGAAAGATGTCAGAACATACCTAAGTATCTATTCAGATTGATGCTGGAGAGTGGCTTCAGTCTGGTTGTATGGCCCGAGGCAAAACCTCATCTGTCTCTGGGAATTTTCTTGGCATCAGCAAGGTTTAAATATCACTCATACTTGGAGCTGGTGTCCTCTGGTTTTCACTGAAGTTAGTCAGAGCTTAGGACTCAGGGTGTTTTTGAGCGTTTGAATGTTAAGTCTCCAAGTATTTTATGGTGAATTATTGCCCCTTTTTATTCCCCATTTCTTATGTAAGATACGTATGTGTTAAGGTGATGTTTTGCAGCGAGGTTTAGCTCTTAGAATTGCATACAAATGTTGGATTTCTGACAGCCCTCTGTTTTTGATGTAGGTTCACTGTGGGCTCATTGTGGTTGCCTACAAGAATGGCTCTCCTGCACATCCACATTTCATGGATCCTGACCTGTGCTCACGGTACTGGAATAAGTGGCTTTTGCGCCTGGAAGAGTACATGGACAAAAACTGACCCAGACTAAGCAGAAGCAAGTGGTCTGAGCACAGAGGAAGAATCTTTTGTTTAAATGTACCACTTTAATACATCTTCTTTTTTGAATAACTTTGACTAATTTTTTATTATCAGGGTTTAAAAAAAAAAGGCAAGTAAATTTCCAATGGGGAATATGTATTTGCTTATGTTGTAAGTGACTTCAGTGGTCCAGGCAGAGCAAAGTCAACTTATTTAGCCTCTCTTTTTTATCCCACACAGTTTATATAACCTGAGGTTGATAGAAAAGTTTCTATTATCAGGTAAAACTGTTCAATCAAACCATCCTCCTTTGGTAAGTTTTGAGGACTAAAAAAATTCTTGCAGAACTGAGTCTTTAAAAATGAAGTTAGTGAACTGAAGCAAAACAACGTCTGCATTGCACGAGCTGAGAGAAATGCAAATTATAGAGAAATTGATATAGTAGACAGGGTTTCAGTCAGCTTGCTCATGTCACCATCAGGCTTGTTACTGTTTGTGGTTTTTCTTACAGCTACAGGTGGAAAACCTGTGCTAAGAGTTATAACGAAAGCTCTCATTAGCTCTTATTTGGAGTACTATGGAAAAGCAACCACTTAACAGAAGTGGCTCAGCAAGGGAGGAGCAGAGTTGTAACCAACCCTCACAGAAATTTCCAGTAAGTGTTCTGAGAGGTGGGAAGGTTGGCTACTGCTAGTGGCTCCTCCTGCAGGTTTCTTGACACCCAGCCTATGGGGCTCACAGAAAAGCCCTGTGAAACCAGCTCCATGCTGCCACTGCCTTGAGCTCTCCTGCCTTTGCTGGGGGTCTGAGCCAACAAGGAGCCTACCCCTGAGGAATAGCCCCGTGTCAAGTGAGTGAGTTTCTGTGTAAAAGCAGGCCTGTGGCTGTGAAGCTGGGCCTTTTGGGGAGTGAAGAGCTGCTGGTTGGTTTTTGGGGGGTGGGTTTTTGTGGGTTTGTTTTGGGTTTTTATTTTCCAAACAAGTTTGTGAATAAATGTTTTGAAACAGAAGTTACTTATGAAGCATATAAAATCGAGTTTATAAGACAGAGATTGAGCCTGGATTATGTCAGGCAGTATTACTCTGGAAAGCTTTTTTCCTCATTCTCTTTGTTTTCTCTGAATTGTATGTCTAAGTTTTCACAACACCACTGTAGATTACAAATAAAATTATGACCAACTCCTAAACTTCAAGAAAATCAGCCAGAACTATATTTTTTTAGATGGACAGACTTGCTGCTGAAGAAACTTAAATCTCTCTAGTGCTTAATCTTCTGCCTCCAGAATACTGAACCGTGGAAATGTGTGCAGGGAAACTGAGTGATGGTGCTATTTGCATATTCAAACCTGGCCTAGTGATAACTCTGTGCTTAGTTAGATTTCTTGTTCTAAAAGGATCAACCATGGGGACTGAAAGACTGAGTACAGAGATGGCACCATTAAGACACATCACCTGTGCTCAGAAGTTCTGTTTTACAAGTATCTTCTTCCCCCATCACAAAATTTTAGCAAGTGGGTGGTTTAATGTCACTGAGCACTGTCAGCTTTCTGTGAAAGACAGCTCTGTGAATACAAAGAGGGTGGGCAGAAGCAGAAGGGCCCTGGGCAGAAGCAGGAGGTGCTGAAATTCCTGGATTGATCGAGATTGGATAGGTGAGGCTAGTACAGAACAGTTGGGCAATGTTTGGGTGGGATTGCTTTCTTCATCAGTGCCTCATACAGCCATTAGATGTCTCTGAACCACGTAATGTTCCACCTCGTCCTGCCCCCTAATAAATCAGGACAAGTCTAGAGCCTGGGCAGTGTTGTTGGCTGGCACCTGTTGAATTTGTCTGTGTTCATTTGTTTAACAAAAGCCTTGTGTCTGAGGAAAGCTGCCGGCAATATCAGTTTGTAAACCTAAAAGTCCCAGCTGAGTCTGTACCTCAGGGAGCCAGAAGGCAGACAGCCTTCAGAGACAGCAGTGGTGGAAGTCACTCGTGTCTGGCACTTCTGAAAGCCTGGCTGCTGCCTTGGGCATCCCTGGGGGGGCTCTGAGGCAGTTCTGGAGCGGCACAAGCTGGTTTATCCTGTAGCAGGACTGGCAGGTGGCTGCCACCAGTGGCTCACAAACCCAAACACACTTCGTGACCAGTTTGAACCAACTTGCCAGACTGTTAAATCGATGTGCCCAGGGCACTGCTGCGGGCTCTCTCTGTCCTCTGCAGAAAAACCTGCCAGGCAATCAGGGCAGTTACTTCAGCTCCAACATCCAGCTTCCCAGAGCTTAGCTCTCCGTCCAGAGTGGTTCTTTTACTGTGCATTGTTACCTGCTCCCTTCCTCTTTTGTTGTGAGTGCTTTCTGTGCCTGTGGTTCTTTCAGCAGGGATGTGCTTTGGCAGTGACACTGGAGGGAGATCAAAAGCAACATGTGCTGCAGGAGGGATAAAACAACCACGCACACACAGAATGTGTCTCTGGCTGGAGAGGAAGGGTTTCAGCCACAGCTCTGCTGGGCCAGTGTCAGGGCTGAGGTTTGAGCAGAGCTGAGCGCACAAGTCCCATGCAGTCAGTGAACATCAGTGCCACTGCAGAGCGAGCATCCCTTCCTTTTGTACTGTTATAACAGCACCATCTCTGAAGAACTGGGGATCAGTGCACCAGACTTTGCTCTTTTTGCAAAGTCAGCATCTTCTAATTTACCTCAGATGCCTTTTATTCCCCCAGCAACTTCCCATTTATTCAAGTATTATACAAACTTACCTGTTACATAGGATAAGTTTGTTCTTCACACAGTAGCATCAGTTTATTATCCTTGTTTTCAAGGTCCCAAGCACCAGCAGTTGTGCTGGATGAAGTATTAATATCCTTAGGAATGCTTTAAAACCCCTAGAAGGTTTTCCCCACAAAAAAACAAGCAGATGCCTGTACAAAACTGAAGCAAGTTGAAAAGATTTTTTACAGTTCTTGCTCAGAACCTCTCATTTTAGCAGTAATGACTATGAAAGTCCTGGCTAGGCCTGACTTTGTGTTTCAGGTGGGAGGAGCCTTCTGAACCGACAGTGGTTACAGATGAGCAGCCAGATTTGTGTCTGCAGTTTTGCACTGATCTCGTGAAATAGACACAGGCTCAGCCCCCCTTTTCACTGCATTGCTCTGCTGTGTTAGTGAACAGGCACTGGATTATAAAAGAGAAAAAAAAAAATCCCCAATCACACACACACACCTTAAAATATGCACAAAATTGCATTTCATCATGACATAAAATACTTATCTTCAAGTCATTAGAGTGTTTTCTTTGGGTTTCTGGGTTGATATTGATGTATGTTAAAAGGATGTTGTAATAATCCTCAAATTGATCATGGCAAGTCCAGGAACATCAGAGTTAAGGCTTCATTTGCATCTAAACATGATTAAAGTAAGTTCACGGCTTAAAGTACCTAAAACACAACCAGAAGTCTGCTCTGAAATAATGTCATTTGCTAGTAGAGAAAGTTTGGGAAGAAAAGTTCTGCATCCTTTGAGAAATGTTTCAACTCACCTTGGATCACACTTCCATAAATCGTTAATATACTGCACAGGGAGAAGAGTTAAGGGTATGTGCACATTTTAACTTATTTACTGATACCATGCCCTCCTGTTCTTAAGACACTTGAATTAATCTTGCATAGAACCATGTACCAGTAGTGCTCTTACCCCATACTTTTCACCCAAACCTCTCAAAAGTAATTTGCGCAGGAGGTAACAGTTCTTAACTTTACAAAATACATTGGGGAAAGGTGAACTTGTCTGTCAGTGCTGTTCAGATGTGTGGTAGAGCTGCAACAGAAAACAGGTTGCCCAGGTGTCATTTCAGTAGTATTCCATCCAAGAGGTGACAGCCTTTTCCAAGCTTTCTGTTTTTATTGGCCAGATAAAAAAAAGTCCATTGTTTCCATCATAAATGGGAATATTTCTTTCAAGCTGAGCTTTTACCAACATCAAGAGAGTCCCGTTAACAAAAGCACCCCTTTAATTTCAGGTATTTCTTCCAAAATGGTTTTTTAAAAAAATAATATATGTAGTCCTACATGTAAACTTCATTCCTGTAGAGCACTGTGAGCCGCCGCGTCACTCGTCCTTGTCGTCGTCGTCGTCTTTGGAGTTCCTCTGCAGGACGGGGCTCAGTTTGTTTTGCAGAACGGCTGCGAGTTTTTTGGAGGTCTTTTTCAGGAAGGCGCTGCCGGGGTGGACGCTGCTGACGTGCAGGTACAGGTCCTCCTGCGTGGGGCCCGTGTAGCCGCAGTCCTCGCACACGTACAGTTTGTCTCGCCTCTGCTTGTAGGCGTACTGCTGCTGCACGCCGTGGATCTTCTTCAGGTGCGACTCCAGCGAGCAGCGCTGCGTGAAGGCTTTGTTGCAGACCTCACACTTGTAAGGACGAATTCCTGCAGCGTGAAAAGAACAGTGGTTACCATCCCAATTTATGTTCCTTACAGCTGGCTAACAGCAAGGCTCTGGCACATCAGCTGCTGAGTCCGTCTCTACCAGCAGGGAGCTACCAGCCCAAGGAGCTGCCTGTCTAAATAAAACATCCTGCTCTCAGGCTAAGATTCTCAGGATTGAGTTGGCATATTTAGGCACAGAAAACCTGGGAATGTCTTGAGAAGGAGCAGGTAGGCGCTGAGGATAGCAGACACCCATCTCTGGTTTGGTCCTAGGGAAGCCATTACCAACTCCTGCAAAACTTACTCTTTTAGACCCCTGACTTTTTGAAATCCTGTGATTAGGTAAAACTAGCAGTTTCAGCTAACCTGTCATTTTGGCTTTTATAATTAATGAAAGTGCCTATCTTGATAAGATTTTAATTTTTCTCTTTTAGTTTAATGAAGCTTCAGTGAACATCAGTGAACATCCAGGAATCACAAGTGCTTCAAAGGAGCGAGAGCACTTTCATACAAGACAGATTTGATGGCTGAGATTACAAGCTCAAATTCTTGAAGAGAAGTGCAGTAAGATGAAAGAAATAACTCTGTGTGTTTCCAGAGGAGGGAGAAGGAACTGGCTTGTGATTTGAATGCCCAGGCAGTTTCGCTCAGTACAGACAACAAACATTACAAAAATCCATTTTACCAGCAAACAACACTGATTTAACTACAACCCCCCAGTGCTTAAACAGCTAAGGATTTAGCAATGCTTGAAAGAACCTACACCAGCTGGAATTCTACTTTCTAGACTAGATCAGTAAGTTTCCAAGCAAAGACCACCTTTAGAACTGATATAAGGAGTTACTAAACTCCCTCTTTTCCCCATGGAAGGTGAAATGTTGGGGTCTGGAAGATCAGATCTATGGTCAGCTAGGCAAAAATGAGCAAAGCATGTGTGTCTGTTCAGACAGTTGTAACTTTGTGATTGCATTTAGTTATTACCAGTCAGTTGCTGAACTTTCTTCCAGAAATCCAAGCTAATTACAAGTTCCAATAAGCAGCATCTCATCTACATTTTTGCAAGTGTTGTAAAAAGAGGCTATCCCAGTGCACCAGATTAAACTATCAAGACTAAAGTTTCCTAATGCCAACTGCTGTGAAACTGCTTCAGTTCCACTGAACTGCAATTGGAGAGAAAGTCCAAACCTTCATTAGAATTCACACACAAAAATGTACCTGTTACAAACAGTATTTTGGGTGCAGTTCCAAGCTCATCTGAATGCAATTTAAACCTTCGCCATCCTTGGTGCCTGCTCCAGTGCTCCACAAGCATGAATACAAGCACAAAAATGGCACAGCCCATAAGGGCTGGAGAACCTCTTCATCACTTAGGAATCATTTAAAAACATTTACAAGTAATTCTAAATGATTCTGACCAGAGACCTGCTTGGATTTAGTTTCTGACTCTGATGAGGGGACAGTTTGAAAAATCCCTTCTTTTAGAAGCACCGACTCCTCACTCCAGCCATACCCCAGTGGCAGCTCCCTCCTTGCAGCCAGCAGCCTTCCTTTCCACACGACAGTTTTGCAAACAAACCAAAACAGCCCAAAACCTTGGCTCCAGCCAACACCTTCCCATCCAAATGGGCATCATTGTTTTTCTGAGCTCTACTACTAAGAAACAGCTCCTGCCTACTTAACACCCTTCTGTCAGCTCTGCAGTTTACCTGGTTAATAGTGCCTAAACCAAGAAAGGAGCACTGCAGAGCAAGCCCAAATAGTCTCCAGCTCCCTTCAGGTGACCACACATCTGGAAGGATGGAACGTGCCTGTGAGATGTGGTGGATGCATCTTCTGGAAGCCCAACAGTGCAAACTCAAAGCCTGCTGAGCACAGCCCCAGCTTGCCCCACCAGAAAGCATTGCCCTGGGTGAGGATGGGGTTGATGTTTAAGCCACTGCTTCCACCAAAAAAAACCAAGCAAAACAAAATGGCAGCCTTCTCCCTGCTCCAGGCTGGGATAAGAACTTCTGGGACCAGTGAGCTGGATTTGAGGCAACAGATCCAGTTCAAAGAAACACAACCACTGCTATTTGGGATGGACTCAGGAACTGACTCCACTGCAGAGAGGCCACGGAAAGCACATCCCTCCATCCTGGGGGAGCAATACAGGAGCAAGGGCAGGAACTGCTGCCAGGTGATTTTCAACCCCCTGCTCCTGATTTTCAACCGATGCTGTGGCCTGCCCGACAAGTGAGTAGAGATGGATTAGGCCAGCAGCCAAAGTGATCTGGATGGTTGGACATGCAGAGGGAAACAGCTCCAAAAGGGGATTGGAGGAGCTGATAGCTCAGATCAGGAAGGGATGCAGCATGTAGGGTTAGCAGAAGTCAGGTGTGCTGCCTAGTTTCCCTAAAGAAGCTGGAGGCACAGCATGAACCACACTCTGGTCTCTCCAGACAGTGCCAAAATCAAGCCATAATCCCATCCTGTGCAACAGTCAGCTGGGAAGGTGCTCAACAGCAAAAAACCCAGGAAAATGCTGCTCATTGCCTCTAGAGGGCAAAGCGTTTTCATCCAGCTCCTGCCTCCACTCATCCCTGGACTCTGGTCTCCAATAATGTGCAGTGATTTGCTATCCCAGAGGGTTATCCCAGGCAGGTCATCCTGCGGGGTTATCCCAGCCTCGCTGACCCAGGCACGGCAGCACGGGGCTGTGTTTACACCAGGTCTGGACAGCAGGTCCTGCACCCACACCGCTTCACTCGGATTCCATTAGTTCTCCTCAGATTTCATCATTCCCAGGACATTTCTCCATCCATGCTCACGTCTCCCCCTTTCCTCCACTGCATCCCCGCTATTTTTTGCAAATGTTGTTCACCTGGGCTTTGTATCATGGTCTTGCCAGGTTGCCCTCACCCTCTGCTTGCCCTTGTTCCATTCCACCCCTTCTCCCATCTCCTACAACCCGGAGCCTCCCGCGAGTCCCCAGGGAACGCATTCTCACCAGTATGGGTCCGGACATGCCTCTTCAGATCAAAGGTGTCGTTGAAGCCTTTTCCACAGAAGGTGCACAAGTGTCTCTTCACCTGGCTGTGGCACTTGATGTGACGGTTGAGCATCCTCTGCAGGCGAAAGCCTTTGCCACAGAGCTCGCAGCTATGCAGGGCAGCATCGCTACAGGTGCCAGTGGTGAACTGAGGAGTGGGAGAGGACCGGGTCAGATGTGAACAACAGGAGGCCAACAGGAGAAATACAGCAAAACAAGGAGGGCTTATCACGGCATTAAAAAAAATAAATCTTGGGACGTATAAAAAATGAAAAGTGTGAGCAGTCAGGAGATTCCTGCTGGGTGAAACCTTCACGCTTTCCTTGCAATCAAGTGCGGGACTTCATATGCACGGTTTGGGACTGATGCATCTCTGGCCAGCTTGCATCCAGGAGTTAAAACAAATTCTGTGCAATGGATACCTTCCAGAGATAGTGACCCTTGTCCAACTACATCCATAAGCACAATTCTTAGGCTACGAGCATGCTTTCGTGGGGCCACTTGTGTGTTTGCTTCTGCACTCAGGTAACATCCTGGATGGAGACAGGAAGTCCTCTCTGGTGTGAGAGAGTTGTATTATGTGGTGCCTTCACTAGCCACACCTCCAACTGCTACGGGTCCCTCAAAAACCAGCCAGCAGTGATAAAAAATGTGGTTTTGAAGAGATAAACCTAAGGCACTTTGTACTGACTCAGCAGAGACTGAAACAATGGCACTAATCTCCTCCCGTTGGTCTCCCTGGCTTGTTAATTAACAGCAGAGTGACATTAGGGGGTAATCTCCTCATTCCGGCTCCTAGCACCAAAAGTACTGTGCCAACACCATGACATAACCTGACTAAAGAGGACACTGATGATTCAGCTCTTGGGAAGATCATTCCTCAGAGGGAAGGCTTAATGTCTGGAAGACGTAAATACTTCGCTGCTGGTTTAATTATTCCTGGTGGAACACACGGACATGCTCGGGATGAGGGAAAGCCAGCAGAGCAGATAGCACCGCTTGCACACATCCATCGGCAGAAAAAAAACCCTACTCTGCAGAAACAAGGTCTCGCTGTGACAGCTGCTAATAGCCCAGGTTAAATTATACAAAGTAGGTTAAAGTCAAACAGCAGCAGGGCGGGCCCTTCACAAAGACAGGAGTACGTTCGGGATTTCTTTTTCCTGCAGAGCCAGTTATTTTTCCCGGTCCTCCTCCTTTGCTTACCACTGAAGCAACGCTACTTGAAATTGTAAAGAAAGATTAAAGAAAACGGCAGCTGTGAAACCACGAGGTGTGAAACTAGAGGGGGAGCCATCTGGGAAGAATCTGTTGGGCAACAGGGGGATGACTCCACCTCAAGCAGCTGCGTATAACCAGGGTGAAACCTAATCATGGGACTAAGAGCACCGTGTCAGCCCGGCAGAGACAATGGTAATTTTTACAGCTCCATCCAGCAAAGCAACAGCCAGGGTTTAACGAGGTGTTAACTACCAGTGGTAAACACATCTCCTCCTTCCTACCACCGGGGTGGCCTGGCTCCACCACTGCTGAGGGGACCCTGGATGTTCCAGAAGACCTGGCGCTGTTTGGGAACTCAGTGTTGAGTTCTTGGGTACCACGAGGACCTGAGGCGCCACGAGCAATTTGCCTTCTCAGCCTTGTGAGGAAAATCATTGCCCTGGTCTGCTGGTTCTGCCCGGACAGACAGAACACCCAGACAGCCAGGGCTCCCATCCTTGCAGCAGAGAGGCTCCTCAACAAAGTCAGTGGACAGAAGAATTGCTTCATCTCACCCACGCCTGCAGGTCTACCTCAAGGTGGCAATGGTCTTTCACAGCTTTGGAGGAGAGCCTTTAACTAGCTGCTATCTTGATAAGTCGAGATGGGAGGGGGACTGTATGAAGATTCACCCCAGCCCCTCTTGGTGAAGGCTTGACTACAACCTAGCAGGCAGCTTTTAAGGAGGCCCCACGTTAAGGAAGAGGATCCACCCACGCACCATGGGGCATGACTCCTAGCTGCCAGGGCTGGTCCTTCCTGGCTGGGTTCAGAGCTCCTGCGGGACCCGAGCCAAGCAGGTCAGGGGCAGCACGTCCCAGGCAAGGATAAGAGAAGGCAAAGGGCACTGGGAGATTATGGCACATCGCTTGTGAGTCTTGCCCTGCTGCTGCCATCCTATGGCCAGCTGTTCTCGCAGGCCTCCATCTCGGTGTGGGGCACAGGTGCTGGTGTCACCATCAGCAAAGAGAGCCCAGGGGACTGTTGTCTCCTGGAGTTCCCAGCCAGCAGCCAGGCCTTGACCTTGAACTGGGGTCACCCCATTTCCAGAGAAGAGATGGTTGGGGCACGGGCAGTTACCTTGATTTTTGACCTGACCATGGGACGCTTGATGGCCAGGTCCAGCAACATCCCCCCGGCCGTGCCCAGGTCGCCAGGGGCAGGTTGGGGCGTGGGGGGGTCGCTGGGCTCGGCGTCCCGGGTCCCGCTGCTCCCGCTGCTCTCCAGGCTGCAGCTGTCCTCGTAGCCCAGCAGCACGCAGCCGATCCCGCCTGCAACGGGGTGAGGATGCGATAAAGAGGGGGGTCTCTGGAGCCGCGGGCAGGGGAGGGGAGGTGGCGGGCGGCAGCCGGTGTTTAACCTGCGGGCGGGCCGCTGGCTGCGGGGGAGGATCCCCGGCTCACGCTGCAATCGGAAACTCAAACACGAACGGTCCCAAAGTTCAAACAAGCCAGCTCCGCCGCCTTCCCGTTATACCCCGGGCAAGGGCAGGAGGAGCAGGAGGAGGAGAGAGGGGGAGGCCAGGAGTACATCACCCCCCCCGCCCTGGGTCCTTCCTTCTCCTCCCCCAGCCACCTTTCTCATGCAAACGAGGTTTCCCACCTTCCTGGACACACACGCATTCCCCCCACCTCCCCGCCCCGCCATACCCGGGGGCTTCCCGGGGTGGGAGAGGCTGCCAGGCATGGGGGCGGCATGGCCCGGCGGGGCTGGCACCGCTGCCGCTGCCCGGGGACTTTTCCCTCAAGTGTCGTCCGTGTCCCCCCACCTCCGCGCTTAGCACAGCTCTCTCCGAGCCGCCGCCCGTCCGCCCCCTCGGGGCTCCCCCGGCCCGGCAAAGCCCCCTCCCCAGCTCGCCCCCTCCGCAGACGGCGGGGACCCCGCTCTCTCCGTCCCTGCCGGTGGCCGCCGGCGACGTACCTGGGATGTAGGTGTCGGCTCTCTCCTCGTCGGGCAGCCCATCCCAGCTGCGCACCGCCGGCTGCGGGCTCCGGCGCTTCACCAGGAAGGCTCTGGGCATGGCGAGGGCAGGGGGCACGGCTGGGCACGGAGCGGAGCGGCGGCTTCAACCCCGCCGCCCGCCCGCAGCCCGACGGGGCGCGGGCGCTGCGCTGCCGTCCGGGGGAGCGGGACCGCACGCACCGGGCAGAGCCGCTGAGGCGCGGGGAGGGGAAGGGGAGGGGAGGAGAGGGGAGAGGGTGGGGGGGGAGGAAAGTTTCATAAGGTGGAATAGAAAAATGCACCAGGAAACTTGGGAAGGAGCATGCGTGCTGCAAACATAACGGTGTCAACAAGTCTGCTTACCTGTCCGACCGGTTGGAGCAGCTGAGCTTTGTTCCAGCCCTTCCTAAGGCATGAATGTTTGCAAAAGAATTTAACGTCTGAAAATTAAAAAAAAAAAACCAAAAAACGAGGAGGAGAGCCCCGCAGTGCCGCCTGCCCACCGCCCCGCCGGCGGAGACCCCGTGGAGCCGGACCCGCTTCCCCTCTGCCGCCGCACCGGGATGCCCAGTTGGGAATGGGGCCCGGAGTTGCTCCCCGTTCGCGGGTGTGTGTCCCGCTGCCCACGAGGGGCTGCGCGGAGACCCCCCCGGGACTGCTTGTCGAGGGGAAGACTTGACGGGGCACCGGGAAAGAGGCCGAGCTGTCCTCGGGGCAGCAGCAGGCAGAGAAAGTTGCTATTATTTTTCTTAATGACTAGCGCTTCTTCTGTTAAAAAAAAAAAAGGGTTTTGTTCTTTTTTCAGTCATTGATTTAAAATTAAAAACGTCTCACAGCCCTTTCTCTCCCCACCTCCTCTTTTTTTTATTTGCCTCTTGTCCTCTCCCCCTCTTCCCAAAGTGGAAATGAAACAAAGACAAGAGGTTGGAGTGTTGGGGAAGGAAGCAAAAGAAACAGAAGAAAACCCACAAACTGCACTGAAAAGTCTGTGAGCACAGCAAAGCCCGTGCCTGTCGTGGCCTGAGGTATTTAACAGCATTAAGGGGTGCCTTCCCCCACCTCCTATTCAATCCACACTTTATTAAATGCAGTGGAAAGGCACTTGGTGCCTTCCTCCCCAAGCACATCCTTGCAGCAGAGACGGCACCGGGCTGGGGCAGTTGCGGGAAGGAGCATCAAGAGCTGTTTCCCCACATGAAGGAAGGGGCCTTTCAGACGGCGTCACTGCTCTCTAAGGGTGCCTTTCCTCCCAAAGGGCAAAGCGCAGGCCCCGGGGAATTGATGGGAGTTTCACTGTTGGTTTCATTGAGACAAAGATTTTACTTCAGGGGTGGACCTGGAGCCTCTGAGAAGGACACGCCTTCAAACATCACAGCCAAGTGAAAGAGCTCTGCTTGATGCACGTCCCTGTTAGTCTGTCCCCGTTAGTCTTTTGGGCAAGGGGTGCAGCTGTTGGGGTCTTCATCCATGGGCAAAGAGGTGTGAGCTCTTGTGTGGGTGTGACTGGGGGTGTGGGACTGACTGGAGCCCGGGGATGAAGGAGCCCCAGCTCCTGCCCCAAGCCCTGCATCAGGTGATGGACTGTCAGGGAGCTCCTCCAGCGGTCTGTATTTCCAGTAGGATATCCCAGCACCTACTTGCTCCCCCTAGTCCTGCGGGGAGTTTAGAGTCTCTGAAGGTACCAGGTGAGAAGCCACCTCAGCATGGCTTCAGGCAATACCTCAGCAAGACCGCACATAAAACCTTCCCTTTCTTTCCTTCTCTTTAAGGCTATGTAATTTCTCTGTTATGTCTGAGATTTTGCTCCAGGACAAAATACAGCTACGTGGGGTTTAATTGATTTTTTGCAATGCTTTCAACTTGAGGTTTCTTTTATTTTAAGGACTCCTTTTCTTTTAAGCCAAAAGAGGTAGCAAACGACATTAATCACAATGCTCCCAAACCCAGAGCTTGCTGTGACAACTTCACTGTCATCTGGGCTTTCTCCAATCCTGCTTTGAGGTTCTCATTTAATGAGGTCCTGGAGCACACACTTCAGTTACAGTGGGTGCTCCAAGTCAGACGTGCAGTTACAAGCATGGCTGAATCAGGAATAATAATAATAATATTAATAATAATAATAATGTCATCATCAACTCTGGAGCCTTGGCATGAGTGGTCAGGGCTGAGGTGTGCCCAGCACTCTTGGAGACACAGAGTGGAGAGAAAGTCCTGCAAGCTCCGGCAAGGCAAGAGGAGCTGGATAGAGAGGCACCAGCTCCATGGAGTATCCCAGGGGTAGTGGGCTGCCTACCTGCTGAGGGAGCAGCTGGACATACAGACTGTTGACCAAACTTTGGTGTTGCCTGGCCAGAACCTGTAAGAAAACCATACTGCCTTTCCTAAAAATGTGATTCCTTGGTATTTTCTAACCTGGAGGTGCCTGAGGAACATGCTCACAGCATGACCATTGTAGGGAGGCACATGGAGCACCATGAAGTGGGATCCTTGGAGATCCTTGCCTTCAGCAAGGCAGCCCATGGACACATCACTGGATGGCCGGTGACCTTCTCCATACCCCCACTGGAGCAATGTTGCACATAGAGCTCAAGCACTGTAATTACTCTACAAATAATGATGCTAACGAGATAATGGCACACAAACATTTCTGCAGAATCCTGTTTAATTTTCAGCATTACTTGGGTGTGGGAGAAAAGACAGTATGTTAAATTAATATTTATTTTGGGTGTAAATCAAATTAAATGTACAAAATGCCCCGTAGGGTCAAAGCACAGTGGGACCCACCCTTATGGATTTGACTACTAAAATGTGTTTCATTTCACTCAGATCACTTGGGAGCGACGAGGGAGAGGTGGGATCAAACACAGAATCAGCCGAGTGTCGCTGTGGCAATCGCAGCCTGCTCCTTCCCAAACTAACCCTGCGTGGTGGTGGGGTTGGCTTGGTGGCCACATGCCAGGGGCCGGGAGACTCATCCCTTCTGGAGGACCCCGTGTCACTGCCAGCCTCACCCCTGATAATATGGCACCTAGAAGGGAGTGGGGAAAGCATGCCTGAGGGCAAGGACCTGGGTGCAGGGAGCAAGGGAAGGAGCTGGGTTTGAGAAGAGCAGTAGGAGAGATGTTTGGGAGGCACTGCTCAGGGGACAACGACTCAGTCTGATCTGTGAACAGGGAATATTTTAACTGTGATCCCGAGGAGCCCTATCCTTTCTTCTTCTCGCCTGGGCTACTTTTCACCACAATCAGCACGATGCAGCTGCACAGGGACATGGCCAGGGCAAGGATGAGGGTTTGATTGCACAGCCCCGCAGAGCTGAACACTGTCAAAAGGCACAGTCCCTCAGCAGTGCCACGGCAGTGTCTTAGAGCTGGGCCTTTAGCAGGCAATCCAGCAAAGGGACCTCCATGCTCAACCCCCAGCAGCATCTTGCCCCCAGCCATCGCTCCTCCTGCACGGAAATGGAGGGACTCCAGCAAGTCCACCTGCAGGGGCTGGAGATGCTCTGCCCACAAGGCTGAGAGCAGTCACCCAGGACCCTTACTCTGGCCACTTCTCATGATTTTGAGCCCAACCAGGCCAGACAGAGATGAGAACCTGGCTGGTCCAGGAGTCTGGCAATGCAGCAGTGCAACCTTTGGTTTCTGGCTCCCAGCAGAACTCAGGTGGGGGGATTTATACAAGTTTACTGACCATGCAAGAGAGGCCACTGCTTCATATCCTTGGGAAGATGAACCTTCATCTTCAGGGCCTTTAGTGTTCTTGAAACACCAGGGCTGGGACATCTGGGCTGCTGCAACGCCCAGCTGACATCTCCTTGGCTGGTGAACCCCCATGATGCTCTCAAGAGGCATTTTAGGAGAGATGGGGAGGAGCCTGGTGTCAAAACATTGCCCAGTCCTCTGCAAGACACAGCCTGGTGCGACGCCCCTTCCTTGAAACGCTCCATGTGTCCCCATCTGAGGGGTGGTGAGTGCGAAGCCCATTCCAGCACCCAGGAGTGGCCATGGCAAGGCCACCGGGAGCCCTGGGCTCACATCCTGGCCACGTCACAGAGAGAGGGTTCACAGAAGGAAGATGCTCTCATTGCAGCCGAGGTAAGATTAGAGCAAGGGAGAGCATCCCCTCTGCAGCCTTTTCCAACCTCCTGCCTCCCTGAGTAATCCAGTGGAGGTCAAGCCATAGGGAAGTCAAGCCATAGGGAAGTCAAGCCATAGGATTCTGAGGACCTCTGAGGACCATGTCTGAAAACCCCACAGAAAAGCATAGAGGAAATGTCCCCCTGCTCTAGAAGAAACCTTCGCCTTGGACGCAGGCTGCTTTCAGCCCCAGCCTTCCTTCCACCTGGTTGTCTTCGTGCTGCAGCTCAGCATCTGCCTGTGAGGAGCCGAAGTGCTCCCGGAGATGCTGCGGTCCAGCCCGCCCCGCGCCCCTGCGGCAGCGGCGGTGACTCAGCCGGGTTTCGGCAGACGCCTGCACGCACACACCGTGCCTTGCCCGAGGGGATCCTCTTGTCTCCGAGGGCAGGTTCCCACCCAAAGCACGGCGTTCGGCTGAGTGTCGGCCCGCGCCCGCGGAGGTCAGGGGGGTGTGAGCACCGCTGGGGGCTGACAGAGCAAAGCTACTGCCCTGGTCACGCCTGCCCGACACCCTCTGTGCTGCGGCTCTGGGGCCAAGCCTGACCACTGGAAAGCCTTGCTTCCAAGCCAGGTTTTGGCAGCTCTCCTGCTTAGATGAGGAAACACTTTACTGCAGCGGCTGGAGCCAGAGTGGCTCCACGCCAGCATTATCTTGGAAGGAGGGAGCAGTGGCTCTGCAGGCTGCCCCAGTTTGGAGGGCGATCTGCTTTCCTTGACTGAGCAGGGAGGGATGGAGAAGGTGCCAGCTGGGGGAAGATGGCTCCCCAGGCTGCGGCAGAACCTGCCCTGCCTGTGCTTCCCTGCCGGGTTTCAAAGCACCCCACCAGGCTGACTCACTGGGCTCCTGTCTCCCTGCCTCCCACGGCCCCTGCCACTCCCAGCGTCTCCCTGTCTTTCTCGACCTATAGCTCCATTTCCTTCCCACTCCCCCCAGCCACCTCAGCACTGTCTCTCTGGCCACCCTTTCACTGTGGCTCTGCTCCCTCGGGGCACCCAGCATCACCCCGGGTTGCCTGATGCTCCCCAACGAGCCTCCAGGTCCTACTCCCTGTGGAAATGGCACCCCTGAGAAGTCCGTGTTGGGTGTCGGACCCCAGCAGCATCCCCTGAGCATCCTCCCCAGTGGTATCCATGGCCCTATGCCTGGGGGAAGAGGCTGCACCACATCCTCTACACATGGTCCAGCCCCACTCTGGGAGGACAGAGTGAGGACAGAGTGACCCTCTCGCAGAGATGTCCACTCTCACAAGGTGGTCAGCAGAGCCCTGAGGTCCCAGTCTGACACAGAAATGTGATTGTGTGAACATCTGCCTTTGGAGGTCTCTGAAGCCCCTTCCCAGCTTTGCCTGCACTAACTTTTTTTTTGTTGTTGCTTGGTTTCCTGCAATCCTATTGCCCAGTGTTTCCCCTCCCTGGGAATTTCAATGTTTTCCTACCAAGCCCGATATAGCAGCAAAGGTTGCAAAGGTAGTGAAATCCCAGGAATATCCTCCAAGCCAGCAGATAAATAGAAGACAGAAATCTACTCCCTTTGAATGTTTCTGCTGTGCTTAAAAATACATCACATTTATTAGACAACAGCAAATCCACATGGGCTCTACCTTCCAAAAGCCACATCCACACAAGTCAGAATCCCTCCAGCTCTCCCAGTAGCCAGTTGCTGCTGGTGGTGGCCCTCAACCCCCTGTGTTTCTCTGATGTTTCCACAAGAGACATCTCTATGCACCAAAACCAGCAGCTGTGTGAACAGGGAAGAGATGGGGCAGCAGCCTCTCCCCCTTTTTGGCCAGTTGTTGGGATTTTGGATTCTCTCTGGGAGGTCACAGAGAGCTTCAGCCAGGTGGGTTTGGCCGGATGAGCAGCTTCCCTGTCTGAGCCCAATTCAATCCCTGGAGGGGGCTGCAGCTGCTGCTTGAATGCAGTGGAAAGGCTACCAGAGGTGGTCTGCTGACATCCCACTCCCTGGACTGATCCCTGTGAGAGACATTTTCCCTGCCTGCATTATGCTCGACTCACCATCACCGCATCTCCAGGTTCCTGTTCTGCTGCCCAGCTGGAGTCTGCTTCCCATGCCGATGGGAGGCATTGCCCTGGAAGAGACACATTTTCCCTGACACTGGGATGCACTGCCATCGGGATGCACTGTTGTTGGGATGCGCTGCACACCACGATGTGCTCTTGGAGGCTGAGAGATAAGCAAGGAATGCGAAGCCTATTCGCTGACTGGGACACAAGCATTTGTCAGAGGTTAGGGAGCTGCTGGGGGGAAAGCTCTCCGTGAAAAGGCTGGTGCTGGTGGAAAAAAGCTGGATAAGCCACAACTGGGGTCTGACACACTCAGTCCCTTTCCAGGTTCCTGAAAATAATGAGCATGCTTTTGAAACACCTCTGAGACCCACGCTTCCTGCAGCTGGCATGGGATGATAAGCTGAACTTTCCCCCTCCCACAGGCCCTGCCATCTCTGCCATCCCCCTCCAAGCTCAAACCTTGGTAGTAGAAAATCCCCTGTCCCCTCCCCAAGGACAAATGGCACCTCTGGGGCCCCCCAAGGCTTCCTCATTCCTGCCAGATGATGGCTGCCATAAACCCCATTGTATGCGTGTGGCGTTCAAGCATTTCTTTACCATTTCAAAAATCTCCAGGAGGGACCAGCTGGGTGGTAGGTGCCGTCCCTGCCATCCCTCTCCTTTTTCAGGGGAAATAAAGGATTAATAGAGTGAGTGGGCAGTGCTAAGGGCAGAGAGGCTCAGCTGGAAGATGGAATAACTCCAGTTGGGTGCCCCTGGCCAAGCACCCTTGCAGTGCAGCTCCCTGGGATTTTGGCAGCAGTAGAAAGAGAAGATGAGGCTTATCTGGACTCCTCTCAGCTCCTTCCCAACAAGGAAGACCACCAGGACAGCCTCGGCCACTGGCAGTGATGATGCCAGCCCGAGCACAAAACTGCTCCAGGGGACAGGACAGGAAGTCCCAACCCCTGTTCGGGTGCTGCTGTGCTGGAGATGCGCCTTTCCTGCTCCTCCTCCTGGTGCCACACGTGCATGGGGAGGGCTGGGTCCCAGCGGGGATCCCGTGCTGCTGCTGGAGAGTCCCTGCTTGTCCGGCCTGCACTGCAGCAGAGCATGTGCTCCAACACGCCCAGGAGAGTGGCACACCAGGATACACCCCCGCTGCCTAGGAAATTGCCTGGGGAGCTCAGTGGTGCCGCTTCCAGCCGGGCTCCTTCCCTTACAGCTGTGGTTTGACCGCTGAGGGGCTCAGTGCTGGCTGCAGCACCCATGGCTGCCTCCGGCCCCTCCACACACACCCAGGTGGGGCCAAGGCCTGACTTGAGCCCCCCTCTCTCTGCTCCCTGCACGGCTGCACTGCTGCAGCCCAAGAATCCCTTCTCCTCAGGGAGGAGCCCTGAGAGGGTATGAGCTGGGGGTGCAGCACCTGCTTTGGGGGCCGAGAACCCCAGAACCCCCCACACTTTCCGTCTTGCAGCAGCCCCAGTGCTGGGGTAGGGTTTCCTTTGCCACGCAGGCTGCAGGGTGACTGCAGAACTACTCTGCCAATGCTTTGGGGTTCTATGCAAAATGGTTTTTATCTCTCACTGCCCTTTACAATGATTTCCGGGAAAGAATAAAGCCAACGTTAATCCTGTGAGCATCCCTGCCCTCAGCTCACAGCAGCACTGCTGCAATACCTTCCTCCCGCCGTTCACGGGCAAGGGTCTGTACAATTGCCACCAATATAATTATAAAGTGCTGGGATCACATCCTCTCCCTGCTGCCGAGCAGGCAGACTTTGGCCTCTGCCTGCACTTCAGCTGCCTGGCCCCTCTCAGGGGAAGCACGTGCAGGAGGGAGCCAGGGTGCACTCCCTGGGCTGGGTACCCTCTGCAGCGCCCCAAAACGGGGGGCACAGACCAGCCAGGCCTTGGGGAAAGCGGGGAGAGGTGTGGTGGGGAGGCAGCATCCAGACCGCCCTCCTCACTCCCCCCATCCTGGTGATCCCAGGGGAGGAGCAAGGGGTGTCTGGGGTCATGGGGGGCCCCTTTGCACCCTCTGGCCAGGGCAGTGTGAGGTGTTGGCACCTGGTGGCAGACCCACACCTTAGTTGATTTACCTACAGGTGACCCACGGGCGGCCCCAGGGCCGGCTGGCTAACGTGTAACCACACCAGCCTGGCTGTAAAACCAGCAAGGCTCCAGTAGCGGCTGCCCAGAGTTCCTGCCCTCCCTGCTGGAAGGAGGAAGTGCACAGGGAATTTAAAATCAAAAGTAACTGTTTCACAGGCTGCCCTGCAAATGGAAGGAAAGTTTCAATGCTCCTTGCTCGTAAAGAATGGTGTCATCTTCCCACCTAGTTTTATCTTTCACCTGTCATTCAAATCTCAGGACAATCAGATTTGCTTCCCTCCAGTTCCCTGGGAAGAACTCCCCAGGGGACCCTAGGGCTTGCCTGAATGGGAGGAGCAACAAAATTCATCCAAATTGCTGGTGAGAACAAGTTCACGGAGCTTCTGTACAAGTGCTGAGGGGATGAGTTCTGATGACTTTCACTTCATTCATGCCCATCAAGAGATAAAACTCACCCAAGCCAGGTATATCTCCACTAGCATGGAGAGGAGGCTGACCTGGTCAAAAGAAGGCACTTTTAATACATACATCTCATTAATTAAAACTATTTTTGGAGCTTTTTTGGGCAGAGGAGCCCCCAGTGACCCTGCCTCTGAATTACAAAGGAGGGACACAAAAAGTAATACACTACAATTTTGTCCTCTGCATAATGCACTTTTGAATACCAACAACATGACTCCCCTAGCAAATCCTATAGAAACATTTCCTGCGGGGCCAGGGTGGCTGCACCTGGACCATCAGTGCCTCCACTGCCACAGCCAGGTCTGTCACTGTTGCAGAGGGATGGGAATAATTCTGTTTCTTGAAGCGGAAAAGGCATCACAGTGAGATAAAAGTGCCTACAACACAGCAATTCTCTATTTTTGCTGCTATTATTAGCACTGCCATAAGGGGAAAATCAATACTAACAGCAGCAGGCACAGCCTGCTCCCCTCCTCAGAAATGGTGCAGAAGAGGGCTGTGGCTCAGGACATGAACCTGGAAATGGGTTCTGTTCAAACTTTTCTCCCTTTCCTTCCATATCTTGCAGGGTTTTTCCTTAGGCTTCAGTCCTTTTTTTTTTTCCCCCTAAGGCAAGCCACCAACTGAGCACCCTGTTTTTTTGATTTTCTGGTGGCTAATACAGGGTTGAGCTGACAGTGCCACCCCTTATCTTCATGGGATGCTGCCCTGCTCAGCATAACCACCCATGACTGAAAGCTTAACCAGAACTCCTCCACACCCACCAAAACGGTTGGAACAGGGAAAAAAACATGGAAGTCTTACTGAGACAGGGCCTGCAATGCAGCCTTAGCAAGGAGGGTGGAAAATGCCTGTGAAAGAGGAGGGGAGGCATAGGGTGGATGAGGCACAGAGGTTGTACGACCTGAATTTCCTTTGAAATCCAGGATAAAAATGCCCCCTAAGGATGCACTGCAGACATGTTAGCCAAGACCATTATACAGATCGGAGCTGTTTGCCCAGGGGAAAAATGGCCTTCAGCTTTCCAGAGTCTCCTTCAGGTGTGACCCAACCCTTTCCTGCCTGGTGCCTGGCCCCGCCTCCATGAGCGACTGCGCCGCTATGCCCAGGCCAGCAAAGGAGGAACCAACCAGGCACAGCAAAGAGGCACCAAAGGTGTGCGTATAACACAGGATTCACCAGCAGAGCCAGCAGAGAAACCCTCCTGATCCACCTTTCCCTCGGTTCCAGCCCACCCTCTGCCTCAGTCTCCATTTGGGAGTATCACGGACGCAGCCACCAGGCCGGGCTAACACTGAAGTCTTCTCTCTTGTCCTTGTGCCAAGCACCAGCTAAAAACCTTTTCCCCAGCAGTACCACCTCTGGGCACCCCTGCCCTCCCACCTCCATCACCCCCACTTCCCTGCCCCTGCAGCCTGCCTCTGGCTGGAACCAGCTGGAAAAGTGTCTCCGAGAAAGGAAAATGGGCTTTTCCAAATTGTTGCTGCTGCAACATTTTAAACCAGACCAGCTGCTAATCTGGGCTTTGGAAAAGGTCCCCTCTCTGAAGGAGCTTACCCCGAGCGTGGAAAGGGGGCAACCCCACCAAAGGAGAAGAGCAGGGCCATGGCAGAAGGCCCAGCCATTGGCAGGAAAGGGAGGGGAGCAGGAACACCTGAAGCACTGCGGAAAAAACTCCGATTGTGAAAGCACAGCCTGGATGCTCCCTGCCTGGGGATTTTAGCCCCTCCAGTGACTAATGACAGGGCTGGGTAGAGGAACTCAGCTTCCAGCCGGGGGGAGCTGCACCCACGTTGGCTCCCATCCACCAGGCTCCTGGCTCGACCCCGTTCTTGGCACTCCAGTGGCCTTGGACACGTTACAAGCACTTATGCATGAACCCTAATAACAGTAAACACACCAACGTGAGCAAAACTATTAGACTCAATTGAAATATTATCATTCCCACTAATTTTGCCTTTCATTTTAATCACATTCATTTAGCAGACAGATGAAAAAAATTATAATGAGGAGGGATCAGCTTCACATGTTTGGTTTTCCTCTTCTACTCTGGACAAGTCTCATCCCCAGACAACCCCTGGCAGCAACAGCTCTGTAACTCTTCTAAGCTCTACCTGGAAATATCCAAGCCTGAGTTGGAGACAGGAACTGTGGCCCCTGCTGAGGTTGAGATTCCTCATGCCCCACCATCCTGCCTGGCAGCGAGCTGTGGCAGATGCTTGGAGAAAAAGAGCACAGGAAGGAGTCAGGAATAAGCCTACACCTTTCATAATAAACCTTCAGCCTTCTTGTTCATTTGTGGTTTAAGGAGCTCATGAGACAAAAACAGCATCCAGACATCAAGGGGGCTCCAGGAATTTGTACAGATCCTTTGTGAATCCACAGGGAGGTTCAGCTTCTGAAGGACTGGGGCAATGATTTCCACAATTCGATCCCACATTGTTCAATCTTCTTCTGCTTGGCTTAAGCTTGTCACCCACTGGTGGTGGAAACCAGTGAATGGTTGTTCCCTGACCTTCTCCAGGGTTTTAGAGACCCTGTGGTATATCCCACCTCCCACCAGACATCCTTTGGCTTGATACGTTACTGAGAGTCATTCCTGTGCACCTCTGGTGTGCTAATTTGGGTTGCAAGGCAGCAAAATGTGACTGCTGACAGGTTCTCTGCTTCTCAGGAGCAGGACTGAGCCTCTCTGCTCAGATACTTCAGCGAGGAGGTGCCAGGGAAAAGCCCCCAGGGAGAGGAATAATTCTGTCTTCGGAGCACGAAAAACTGCCAAAGATGGGGCCTTAAGGCCACACACTGAACAATAAGAAGAAACCAAACAATTGAAGAGCAGCTTTCTCCAGCTGCCTGTCCTATGCAATTCGGGTTTTCTGGGCGAGGAAAGTGCAGAACTGGTGGTCTTCATACAACAAAACCAAAGATGTTTCTCGCACTCAGAAAAAGCCTCCTTTTGTTTGTGTGTCAGAGCTGTGACCGCACTGGAAATGCAGGCGCACGCCGGCAGGAAGCTCCAGCAAACAGCCCCTCCAGAAAGGTCCCGGGAGACACCGGCACAGCTGGGCACCCAACTCCCAGCAGCGGAGTTGACCGAACAAAGGCCCATTCCTAGCACCCCATGTCAGACTTTCTGGCCAGAAGGGTGCGAGTGCCCAGCCCCGGCAGGGCGATGATCCTCCCGCGGCCCCGGCAGTGCCTGCGGCCGGGCACGGCGGCTCCAGGGAGACGCTTCCCGATCCCACCTCCCGGCGCTCCGCCCCGCCCCGCATCGGCGCTCGGCTGCTCCGGCCTGGCTCGCTGCGCTCGGCGCTCGGCCGGGGGCGGGGCGCGCCGCCTCACGCTCTCCCGCACCCCCGCCC
>WBMZ01007810.1:0-62076 GCA_013400975.1 Atrichornis clamosus | reverse complement strand
CGCCCCCGCCCCGCTCCGCCCCGGGGCACCGCCTCGGCCCCGCCCGGCCGCGGCGGGGCTGAGCTCCGCTCCCTGCACCGGCCCCCCACGGGGAGCGGTGCGGCGGGGATGGCACAAGTCTTTAATAACTTTAACAACGACAACAACAACAAAAACAATCAAAGAAAGAAAAACCACTCTTAGTTATCCGGAGTTTGGGAAAGACGGTGCGCAACTGGCGAGGCTTCCCGCGCTGCTGGCGTCCCGGTCCCCGCTTACACCCGCCCTTCTCCAAAACGTTAGTCCAGACACAGAGTTATTTCCGCCTCTTCTCCTCTGAAGGTTCAGGGGAAACTTGAGGCAATTTCAGGGAGCGATCCCATTGCCTTGCTCGCAGGTGCTTCACTGCTGGGAGGAGTGTTGAGAGCTGCGCTACTCTCACCAGTGGAAAAGGAGTGTCGGAGCAGGACATGGCGTCGTTACTAACCTCGTTTGGCTGTGACTGAGGTCTGGAAAAGTGCCCGACCCAAAAGTGCCATGCTCACAGGCACATGATCGAAGACAGGACAACTCTTAATTTTGAAAGAAAGAAGTAAATCAAAGACACCAGCTCTCTGCTGTAAGAGGTGACAAGAAGACATAATCGATTGGATAAATTTATGGGGAAGATGGGGGAAAACTGAGATTATGCATATAGCACTAAGACAAAAGGCACAAAGGATTAATTTCTTTTCCTTGAAGCATAAACATAATCTAAGCAGTGATACAAGGTTAATGCTAGAGCAAACAAGCAACTGTTACCAGTCATTAAAAAAAAAAAATTACCCCCCTCCCCCCAAAAGCTCAAGAACCTAGTAGCTATTACCGTGCAGTATCTAGAAATAAGCAGAGAGATGCACATACATCACAGGAGGACACTCGAGGCTCACCAAAGGAACATCTATTAGCAAGACATGGTGACATTACTATATTTCTCAGTGGTCTGGAAATCCTAGAGGGAAATCATTGAGAGTTTGAAGGCATGTCTGACCTGCTGGTCTTTGCATATGTTGGCACTGTGATGATGTTTCAAGAGATGGAGAACTGTGTTAGTGTGGGACCCATACTAAGGATGCAAATCGAACACAACAAGTAGCTGCTGCCTGCCTAGTAGGTAGAAGAAATGTGGTTGTCAGCTAATACATGGTGAATAGAGAAGAATACAACTAATGCTAGTCTTCATGGTTTTTTAATAGAAAATATGTCCTGAAAAACAGATCTTTTATTTCCTCATTTTATATGGTTCTGCTTTAAATTGCCAGGCTTGAGTGTAATAGACTTCCGCTAGGTACTTGATTTAGTAAGAGAAGAAAAAGTAAGGACAACACCAAATTAATAAAGCACAAACAGATGAAGAACTAAATGAAAAGCAGATCAATTGTCCAGGCAGCACTAGCATTTAATGAGGGTGTTTCTGTTAGGGAGCTGCAGGGAGGCTCTTCAGTGTTTTCATCAGCAATCTAGAGAAGTATTAGTTCAAACAGCTTTAAAAGGCTAAATAAATCACCACTGGCAGCAATTTTAGACAGAGTAAATATTAACAGGGTGATAATGAGGACAAGGCAGTCACAGATTTATCTGGATAATTTCATAAACTCAGCTCTTTCAAACAAGTAAGTTTTAATAGAGTCAAAAAGAGAAAAAAGTCAGACTTGCAGGATGGAACAACCTACATGGCCAAGGAAGGTATCTTAGAAAGTCGCTCCATATAGGAGCTTGGAGAAATTCAACACGAGCTCCTAGTGAGCTCATGCTGGTAAAAAAGGGATTGATATGTACATACAGATGTACAAATAGAAAAGGGTAGGTAGAAATCCCATTACATCGTTGTGATTTTTCAGACAGAAAGTGCTGTCCTGTATCCCGTGTTGTGGTCTGTCCCTTAAAACAACGCAGAATGATGTGAGACAGCTGGAAAGAGATCGACAAGATGGAAATTGCAGAAATTGCAGAACAAAAGATGTGAAAAAAGCCAATGTACTTGGGAAAGATTGATGTGTTGCATTTTAACTTAACAGTGCCTTTGTAAGGAAAGAACAATATTGCAACAGTCCTGGATGTTCAAACACTGAAGGAAAGACTCTTTTCCTGGTGCCCCCAAATCCAGGCCCAGTACAATGCATGGTATTGAAGACAACTGAGTGGAGCTAGGACAGAGA
Source organism: Atrichornis clamosus (assembly GCA_013400975.1). NCBI lineage: Eukaryota > Metazoa > Chordata > Aves > Passeriformes > Menuridae > Atrichornis > Atrichornis clamosus. Next base: position 59,899 of record WBMZ01007810.1, on the reverse strand, counting down.
CACCAGGCTGAATTATGCAGTGGGAGCCAAGGGCAAGGTAGATGGTCTAATGGTCCCTTTGTCAACCCTGGGAAAGGCTTTCAGAAGGGTGGCTTGTTGAACAGAAAACTTCTGTCATCAATTTCTCAGGATTTTTTTTTTGCATGTCATTTGGCACATTTATTTTTCTTACCTTGAAAAATTATTTTTAAAGGGTTTGTTTTGAGAAACTCAAGTTACCTCTTTGGAGTCACTTGTAAACAGGAACATAAAAGTGTTCCTGTCTGCTTCTGGTGAATCTCATTAATTTTATCAAAGGAAATTGTGTTCCCCTCCTGCGTAAAAGCCCAGTTTACAATGCAAAAGTATATACCATCTGTCTGCAATGATTCACGTGAAGTAATACACTCCTCAAGGTCAAGTCATGAGCTGATAAAATGGGTTTAGTTACCATGTCCTTCACATAGTTGAATTAGTTGCCAATTTCTTTTGGTTTGGTTGTTGTGTTTTTTTCCATTTTTTTTCTTCCTAGAGTTAACTGATGGTGGTGACTTTATTTTCTATGAACTGTAAGAGAAATTGGGCTGTTGAAAGCCAAGATATGTTACATTTCTCATAGGTAGAACTCTATTTGTGCAATTGCCTCCACACAGAAGAGATTCTGTCACCCTATTGACATTCACATATGAGCATCCACACAAAACATGTGAATTTAATATTTGTTGTCTGTGGACTTTTATTCTGCAGTATAATAGAGGTGTTCTCATCTGAGCACTAAGTTTCTTGCCATGTTGATTGTTGGCATTTAGAACTGTTAAAACTTTAAGGATACAATAGTATTCCATAACAACTGATTCCAGCAGAGATTTGAGATTACAATTACATAGATAAAATACACTTTTATTTGGTATAAATTTTTTTTTAGCATGTAGGTTACTTTATGACATTCCAGGATGTATGTTCCACTTTGCATCTAAACAACTAAGAGCATAAAGACACACAAATGGATTGCCCAGCATTTTGTAGTATTGTAGTCTTCTGGGGTTTCTGGAAATCCACGATTGCAAGCAAAGCAAAAATGGACAGGGAAGATTAAAGTGAGAATTTCAGGATTAAAATTTCCATAACTGTTTTATCCAGAGCTAGTCTTGTACTGAAGGAAATGCTGCAACAAGATGCTAAAATACTAGAGTACTAGAGCTGAGAGTGTGTCTTTTGTCAGGTGGGGAGGCAGAGGTTCAGCTAATGGGTACAAGAGGTGCCAGTAAGTCATGACAGCAGCATCAATGGGGTTCCTGGTGCCAGTGATCCAGTTAGATTTGACATTTCAGTGTCAGTAATAATACTGTGGTTATCTGACAGCCACATGCTACACACACAGCCCTTCTCTTCTTGTCCAAAGCTATTGTGTTGAGTACTGTAGTGAGTACTGTAAAACAGACACTCTGCTGACCCTCAAGAACTGAAATACTCCACCAAAAGAGAAAGAATAGCTTCTTCATGGATTTCAGAAGTGCTCATAAAACTAGAATATCTCACTTGTCTAAATGGTTGATAGGAGATCTCTTCACAAAAGACGATGCAAAACGTCCAAATTGTTCCAAAGTCAGAATGAAATAATACACACAGTAATCTATCCCGTACCAAAAAGCAGATTTCTTCCCATCAAAAAAGCTTCAGTGACAGCTCTATTTCAATGTGTTGACTACACTAGGATGATGGATGGTAAAAGATGACCTACAACTTGTAGGATGTTGTTGCCCAGGCTTTATAGTTCTATAGGCTCATGTAAAGAGGCATTTTAGAAAGGTGAAATTCTATTACTATTCCCTCAGTCACCGATATTAATTTATGGCCCTAAATATAACAGAAGCTATAAGGAGGGTCTATCACATTTAATCCCAGGATTTGTAATGCAGGACTGGCAAACACATTCGACTTTGTAACAAGAAAAAACTATTATCCAGGTGCTTATTAAGAAAAACCAAGAGGACAGCACTGAGTCCAGAATAGAAATGATCCAGACAGGTCATTTCTTACGTGGTCCATCCACTCACAACTCCTGTCAGTGTGCAGAACTGCTGGAATATGAGCAACATGGTGTCTGGCAGGCTGCAGAGCTGAACGACTCAATGAACAAAACAAAGGTTACAGCATGAGCAAACATGAGCAAGCAGCTACATAGCCTTTTTAGCCATGGTCACACTAAAGTTTGTAACCATGACACTAAATTCGTACCTGTAGACAACTTGCAGTTACAAAGGGAAAGAGTTTGAGGAGCGTACCAAAATCAATTTGTTTGCTTAAGACTGAAAGATAGCTGTGGTTGAGCAAAAAGACTAGTTCTGTTTTCTGTGAAACTGAATGCAGTTCTTAAACAGGCACTATAAAAATAAAATCAGAGGCCATATTCGTGGGTTATACTGCCATTGTACTGGGAATTTCCTTTTAATAACATGGGACTTTTAAAATAACGCTATATTACTCTCTCATTTGAAAATATTTTAAAATACTTTTGTGTGTCCTTCTTTAATTTTAATGGCTTATCAATGCTATGTCCTCGCCAGTGTTACCTCCCATTTTCAGTGCCCAAGTATAAGGCAAAAAAAGAACTTGGAATCTTCTTTTAAAAGAGGCTATTGTCTTTGTGAGTGATCATCACCAGTCTTCATCCTCAAAAAAATCCCATTGCACATACTCCCTACATAGTAGAATGGAAGGCAACTATACAGAACTGAGAGGAGCTCCTGTCAGTCTCCAAATTTGGAAGCTATAGGTCCAAAGCTTTGGATTAGAGGACTTAATATGCAAATGAGAGTTATTCTGATTAAAACATATAGCAGAAATTTCTTGGATGAGATTTGCTTGTTCACATTAAGATTGCACTGGGTGACAGCAAGGCCCTTACCTATGCAAGATCCAAGGGGCTCAGACTTGTTCGTTATTCAGGTGATCTTGAGTCCTGTTTCACTGTCTGTTCTTATTTATTCTTACCAGCTCTTTGCCATCACAGGCAGGAAGAACAGCACAGCTGGGCAAACTCATTCCTGGTGATTTGGCACAGACAGGTTTTCTTTCTGCTCACAAATTATCTGTAAATAGATTTTGCAGTTGCAAACCTGTTTGCTGCTCTAAATTATTCACCATAACAGTTTGCAAGCCAGTTTTGAGCACTGGGAAGCAGGTAAACAACTCATGGCAACAGCAGTTCAATAATTTATTATGCAGGCTGTGTGCTAGGTGCCCTCAACCATGGGCCTCTCTTTGTGCTCTCTGACTCGGGGGTTTTACCTGTACCTAGAGGAAACTTGCACAATAGCAGGTCAATATGGTTTTAAATGGTTAATAATGAATGCTTATGGATCTGCTTGTGTGGTTTTATAATTTGATTTGTGGCTTTCTTTTGTTGTACCCTTTAATTTAACATTGCTCCTGCCTATGTTAGGTAACTGCTTGGCACATTGTTCTGGGAACAATTTCCACAGACTTGAACATTGCAAGTATGTTGAAAAATCTCCATTGTCATTTTAATAGCAGTTTGCCATTTCTGTGGTACTGTACACACCGGAATTTTGAGGTAATTTACATGCTGTGTGCAGTTGAATGGCAGAAAGAAAGACAATGGTCCCAACACAAACATTTCAGGAGTCAGGGAGAGCAGATCTACTCCTCTCCTGTGAATGCTCCTCAGCTTAAGAAACTACCCTACACCCCCACTGTACTTTCTTCCTGCATTTCAATTCCTACATGCTTCATCCCCACCCATTCAGTTCCACAATATCTTTCAAAAGTGTTTTCTTTCTCTAATGTTCCTTAAAGGCAAATTCTAAAACTTTATATCCCTCTGTGATTTTTGACTTTTCCCTCCATCCCACAGTTGTTGCTCATGTTTGTTTACTTTGCTTGTGATGGTCTGGAGTCAGTTCCCTCGCTTTGCTTCATCAAGGCTGGCCTATGCAGGAACCTTCATTTTCTCACAGACTCAGAGTATTTCACTAATTCTTTGGAGTATTATTACTTTCACATCTACAATTTAAAAGTTATCAGCTGCCTAAAGACTTCTGATGTAAAGAGTAGAAGCAGTGTAATGCAGATTTTGGATAACTTCTTGTATAATACATAAAAAGTGAAAAAATGAGAGATTCAGCCCCTGACTAATCAGACCAATCTGACAATAAGTGTTAGTCTTTTTAATTTGAATTTACTGAAAACTAATATGCTATAAGAAATGTGTGTTCTTCAGGGGAAGGGTCTTGCCTTCTTCTTTTTAGAAGGGCTAGGTATTGTGCAGTTGATGCTGGAAAAAGCTACATTCTGTCTTTATTTAATGCACCAAGGGGAACTGACATAATGGATCACATTATGCCCCTAACCTTAGAACAAATATTCCTGAAAAACAGGTGAAGAACCCCCCAGTAGGTGACATGACATATTATCCAAAGTCTGTACGGTTCCACCCTAATACTTAATAATTTAAATGCCACAATCCTCGTTTGGATTTTAAACCTTAAATTTTCAAAAACTCTTCTACGTGTTTACGATCGTTAATTACAAGAACTCTTGATATTTATGTTTTTCATACATAATCCTTTCCTTCATGCCTCACACTGACTCCTGGATCCCAGCACTTCCTGTTGTCTGGCTGCAGTGGCAGTGCTGTGACAGCACAGGACAGCATTCCAATTCCAGGCAGAAAATAACCATCAGACATTTTCCAATCGACAGTGTGTTTGTCACCAGATATCAATTTTGTCCAGGGTTCCAGATTTATAGTGAAAGACAAAAAAGGACTACATTAGAAATTATAAATAGCGTTCTGCCTGTCCTAGTTCAAGCCACTGGGGAAGAAGAAAGCAATGGTGTAACAATGACATGTCGGTGTGTAGAGTTCCTCAATAGTCGGGTTTCTGCCAAGTTTTCAAAGGCTTTAGCTGCTGCAAGTTTGTGTCAGTAGCTACAATAAGGAGAATGAACAGGCCCCTTTACTGACACAAGCTGGCATGTTCCCAGCAGAGAAAACAAAGTAGTGCAGCCAAAGGCAGCTGGAGGCCTGTTCTTACTGCAGGTCACCACCTTTCGTCCTCCACCTCTTCTCCCAAGGCCTGTTGCACCTTTCATTTTGTTCACCGTAGGAGTGGCATGGTACTGGAGTTCCCTAACACATCACTTCAAGGAAGGGCTCCTACCAGCTGGACCAGTTCCCCTTAGGCATTTTTTCTCTCCTTCTTTGGGCTTAACAGCAGCCTCTGGCTGCCTTCTGGCTGCTGTTGCAGCAGCAAAGTCCAGTTATCCCTGGAGAACTTCTGTTCTCTCCAGCCTGTCCAGCAGTGCCTCCTCACTTCAGAGAAGGCAGCCGTGATACTGGTCCAGCTGCACTAACCATTTTCCTTAGGAAAACACAGCTTTCTGCTCTTCAGGGCACGTGTGGTGGTTGCTGGCTGTGGCTTTTCCTCTACGTTTCCAAGCTCCTTAATGACTCACTGCTTTTTGGCACCGAAGCAAAATAAACACATCATTTTGGATACCTCTGCCAAACGTATGTACACTTGGAGCAGGTTTTGAAAGATAGAAAGCAAAAGGTTTAATGAAATGTGTAGGCTGTGTAGCTAAAAGTTTCAAAAGAGCCAGAAAGCGTGAAACTGAAGGTCACAACAACATCATTAGCCTCAAAGTTATTCAGATGTTGTATATTTTCTGGAACACATGGAAGGGACTTACCAGTAGTGTATCCACTACATCTTTCACCAGAAAAAAACAGTAATAGAAAGCAGCCCAAGGGTGCAGGATCACCCATCAGCACAATGGTTAGTTGCCTACCTCTTTCCTTTCCCTTTCCCTTTCTCTTTTTCTTTTCTGTTTATTTACCTATTTAGTGTAACTGTGCACAGCACAGCAGATTTTTACACTGATGTTTCCTAGCCTACATGAAGGGGAAAAGACATCCAACAAAAAATTTGGCAGGCATTCTGAATGAAGTTTCTCAGTTTCTCAAGCCAGTCATGTGCACATACCTTGTCATGCACTTTGGCCTTTTTGAAGTGCATGAGCCTGCCCACAACTTCAACAACATCCATTTGCTCTTGCTGACGTGAGTGAGAATTGAGAAAAAGTTTCGAAACTGTTTGGCACCACTGTCCTTCTAGTTCCTCTCCATTCAATTAGATTTTAGAATGAATTTAAATGTATTGCTGGACTATAATTATCTCTGAAAGACAGAAGTCCACAAGGGACTGGCTCTTTTCTTTTTAAATGGCCAGTAAAGACACTACCTTGAACAACACCCTGAATGCCAACAAAGTTTCAAATCTGGACCCATGCCTGATTAATTGCCAAAAATCAGAATAATCTCTGCCTTTGGCAAATCACAATCCTTCCCTATGAAGCTGGTTTACTACGGAAATATCTAGACCAAAACACAAGTTTCAGCCTTTAGTTTCCTTTCTCCATATGTTTCTACTACTATGAAAATGTGGACTTTTTTTACTCTACTGGGAAAATGCATTTTTTCCACTCTCCCATGACTCAAAAACATCTGAAAGATTCTCCCTCCAAGCTGAAGAGAAAAAGGGGGAAAAACTTCACCTTTTGGCAGAGACAGAGATGGAAATTTTTGACTCAAAAGAGGATTTTCAAAATAAAATAAAAGAAGCATGTGTAAACAAGGGGTTATAATGGAAACTATTTTCATAGCCAGCTCTAGAGTAAGCACTGCTGTTCCAGAGACACATGGTACTGATGCAAACATTGGTTTGAAGCCAAACCCCCTAGCATGCTAGTGGAATCCGGAAGCACTACAATATTAAATACACCTCAAAATATATGTCAGACATCTCCCTGTGTCTGTTCCAGTTATTCTTCACATCAAGACACTATACACTTAATTCATCAGTGTCTGCAGAGTATCAGAATAAAGAGCTGGTGGTGGACGTTCTTTCCTGCACTGACTCGCCAAACAGGTCTTCTGGAAGACTGGGCTTATTATTCCCATTTTGCAAATATTGAGCCAATATCCACTTTCCATCTGCAGCACTGATGCAGCATCTATTATTATGGCATGTCATCATCTCTTACAGGTCCTAGGGAAGTGTTATGATTCCCAAAGTATGATTTCCATGTTTCATTTGGAGCAAGTCCAGAGGAGGGCCATGTAAATGATTAGAGGGATGGAGCTTCTCTCCTGTGAAGACGAGCTGAGAGAGCTGGGGTTATTCAGCCTGGAAAAGAAAAGATTCAGGAAGACCTTATAGAACCTTCCAGTACCTAAAGGGGCCTACAAAAGAGCTGGAGAGGGACTTTTTACAAGGGCATGTAGAGATAGGACAAGGAGGAATGTCTTGAATCTGAAAAAGGGTAGGTTTCCATTATATATCAAGAAGAAATCCTTCACCCTAAAGGTGGTGAGATACTGGAACAGGTAACACACAGAGGTGGTAGATGTCCCATCCCTGGAAATATTTGAGGCTGGACAGAGCTCTGAGGAGCCTGATCTAGCTGAAGATGTCCCTGCTCATTGCAGGGGGATTGGACTAGATGGCCTTCCAGAGTTCCCTTCCAACCCAAGCTATTCTATGATTCTTTTTGCACCTACCACGATAACAGATGTGGTGCTTGGCCTACATCTTTGCTGATCCATAAGAAAGCACACAGCCAGTTACAAGTGTCCTAATCAAAGGCATAAAATGAATCTCCTATTTTTTACAGACTGCCTTTCCTGCAGATTTGGGTCTTTTGCCTCTCAACCTTCCAGAGTTCCCTTCCGACTGTTTTCCCAGGAGTGGGACTGGTGGAGCATCCCCCTTTCCACCTGTATTCCCCAGAGGTTTAACAGGAAGGCAATGTCCCCTCCCTGTGGGCTCTGTCATGGTCTGGCTGGCTGCAGAGACACACCAGGACTAGCAGGGCACTGACCGAGGCTGCTCCTTCTCTGCTGGGTCTGGCCCCAGCTCCCAACAAGGCTCTTCGTAAGGGCCGGTGGGACAGTCCAGTGGGGGATCCGCAGGGTTCACGAAGAGCAGCCACAGGCAAGCAAGCGGGGCTGGCAAAGCACACAGCCTGCTCTGCCAGGGGTTCATAACACCTCCTGAACGGGAATGTCTTCTGTGGGCCTTGGCTTTAGTGGCTGGGCCCCGTGCTTTAAGTGGCAATGTCAAAAAAGTTGTGACTGGTTCAAAGATGCAATTAGATCCAATTTCATGCTTACATGCACACCATGCACCTCTCTCCCCTCCCAAGCAGTTGTTTGGGGTTTTGTTTTGAACCTTCAGAATCAGCTGCTTTTGTTCTCCTAATTGAAGGTAGCTATCTTTGTATTAGGTCTTACACACCACTTGTTTCTGAAGCCATCTTTGATGCTGGGAAATACATCACCCCTTTTTAACTTCTGTATGACCAAGTGTGCATGACTGTGTACGGGGAGGGCTGAAAAGGGTCAGCTTTTGCACCCTTGTGGGTGTGCTGTAGTAGAATTCTGATCTGGCAACCTGCTTGCATCTCTCTGGTAAGGGCTGCTTTTAACGAGGCAGAAAGCCTGGTGAGCTTTGCCTCCAGCTCCTCCTGTATGTGTGTCATTTGGTCTTCACACAGTGATTGTATAAGTCAAGCGTCAATCTGCAAGTGTCGTTTTGCTATGTAAATCCTCGTGTGTCGTTCATTGACTTGCTGGTGGCCAGGGGAACCAGCATGTTTTAACCATGCTTCTTCTGGGGGTCTTTTTTGTGCTGATAAAGATCGTGTTTGGCTCAGGTTCATTCAGTTGCAAACCCGTACTAGAGTGGGAACTAAAACAGGAAACTAAAACAGTTCAATGAAATAAGGCAGGAGTGGTTCCTGGGAAAAGTGCTTTTACCAAGACAAAACATCAATATTACACATTTTTTCTAACTACTTGTTTAATACAGAAGATCATTAATGCAGCACATTTAGTTAGTTCATATGAACAAATTTCTTTACATTAAAATTCAGCAACTTTAAAGACAGATGGGCTGCAGGGGAAAAAATGTAGAGACTTTTAAAGCTAAGGTAAATGTAATATTATTGTTTTCAGCTACAATCCAATTAAATTGGCTGATGGAAACATTCACAGAAATGCCCAGGAAGATAGCTTCTCTGTAAGGAAAATCCATTTAAAAGATAGTACTTCAGATGTTTTCATGGTTCTGTAGCTCACGGAATTACATTCCAGTACAGAAGCAGCAAAGCTGATATGGGAGAGACAGTGATAAGACCTTTACTGGGAGACAAAGGACTTGATTTTGCAGTACTTTTTGCAGGTGGAAAACATTGACATAAGAAGACCCCTTGTAAAAGGAAGAAATTACACATTTCCGAAATGATGACCTACTCGGGGAGCCCTCATGGCCTCCTCTGCAGTTCCTGGCATCACTGGGAGCCAGGCTGCAGTGCCAGGCTCCCTCCAAAACCTCGTGTGTGTGCAAGGTGCAGCCCCATGCCATGCACAAGTACCTTCACATGCACTGCAAGCAGCATGCACTGGGCTCTCTGGATGAAAGGTAAATGCCTTTGGTCATGGGGTGTGACCCACAAAATCCAGCTTGGCGTTATGCCCCATTATTTCCTGTAAAGTCTCTTGGAGAACTGTGCAAGCTGGTGAAAAAAAAAAAAGATACCCTCCATAAGACACCTACACCAACTCCCATTTCTCTTTTTAAACAGTTACCCTTTCCCAAAAAGCTGAGGCATTTCCTTGGATGTTACTGTGTGCCACAGTAAATAGATTTTTTCCTCCAAAAATAGTAAGCAGAACTCTATATAAAGTCTCACCTACGCAGATGATGGAGCAGGACGAGGCGTGCTCCTAAGCATTCTCAAGCACAGATCCCACTCACCTAAACTACTAAAATACAATACAAGATGTTAGAGTCTTCATTTTCCCATGAACTGCACAGTAATTATGAACCACAACCTTGATTCACACATGGTGATAAAACCCAGCGCCTGTAAATCTATGAATGTAGCTGGCAGTCATAAAGTAAATTATGCAGAGGTCAGGTCCCTTCTTTGTTTATTCCTTCTATTTAATGGTCCATTGCTGGAGACAGACTGAAAACTTTCAGAACATTTAAAAATGTATTTATGTGACCAAGAAGTATGTCCTGTACTTTCCATCCTCATTATCCTGACATGCTGAACATAAATCAGAGTGCAGTATGCAGAATTAACATTTGAGGAAAGCACAGAGCCCTTTCGGTTTTGTTAATAATACATATAGAGAAAATACTTCTTCCTTTCTAGAGTAGCCCTTAAGAGAGATCACCTCTTGGCTAAGGGATGAAATAGGGCCACCTTCATTTTGTGCAGCTGAATTTCACAAAAGCCTAATGTCCCAGCATGGGATATTACATCTGGATCCAGGCAGACTTCCATTCAATTCAAGACAAAGTGTGGTTAAAATAACATTACATTGTCAGGGATCAGGTCCTTGCAGCTCAAGCCAATAAAAGTTAATTGTTTTAAAGGTACAGAGACTTAACCCTTGCTCAGCAGTCAGTCCTAACTCCTGGTCTCACAAGACAGGTCATGTTTAAGTAAAATAATTTATAGAGTGAATGTATTTATAATTATGCATATATCCATGTATAGACATGAAAAACAGAAGCACGTCAGTTGAATGTTGACCCAAATAGAAACGTACAAATTTTCTTGGCCAGCACCACTGAAAACTTTCTCAGTGCATCAATGCTATTAATCCTATGAAGTTTTTAGAAATCTAAATGGTCTTTCTAGCAGAAAGACCTCTTGCAGTTCAAATCTATGGACTGTAAAATGTATAGAAAGGAAGACACATCAAACATGTCTATTTACCAGTCTAATAGAAAAAGAAAATAATTATCTGCTTTTTAAGATATTTTTGTTATTAAACTAGTAGATGAAGCACTTTAATAACTCTAGTAGTGTTATAAAACTAGTATGGTACTGGGAACCTATTCAAATCTGACATTTCCATATGATAAGATAAATATTAGGTGATTTTATAAATAATTTGCCACATCAAGTTAACTAATATGAGATAACTGAATCCACAATTCATGCAAGGCATTTTTTGTTTGTATAAGTTGTCCAGCAACATTGGTTAACTAACGGACCATATCACCTTATTAAGAAAAGCCCATACATTTTCTGAAGTTATTTTAGGCTTGTGCATGTGTTAATTTTTTACATTGAACATAATTTGTCTGACTGCAAGCTGTTCCAAGTGACGTGACATTACGTACCTCCTGGGTTAATTCTCACTAGAAGCTGAGTCAGTCGAAAGGACAAAAGACAACCCAGAAATTGGGGACACGATCTTCTCCACAGACAGAACATTTACGTGCATACATCATTAGTCTGCTTCTAATCGCCTGATACTGAACTGCCAGAATGAGACATTATCCTGCTCCTCTTTGGTGCTGTTTCACTGAAGTTACTTCAATGTATTTCACTGACAATGAGTTTTACACCTAATACATGACAAATTTGCTGCTGCAGTAAATAACTGTAATGCTTAAAGACACATGCAATGAAGTAGCCACATAGGAGCTCTGGGACTCCTTGATTTCCCTGGCAAGGCACTTGACCAGCATTTGTAAGAGCTCACATACCACGCAAGGCCCCAGGCCGGGTATTTTTCACATACACAAAGAGTCCTACCCCCACTATAATTGCAATCAAGCTTTTATGAAAGCTCTACTACCAACATCACGCTATGCATTTTTAGAGAAGAGATGTATCAATTTAATTGCCAAGCCACAAAATAGCAGAAAAGAAAGCAAATATCTTGTGTCCTTAGGTGTAAGATGTATTTCTTCCAGGAAGCTTGCAAGTTTTGAGAGTTACAAGAAAGTTCCATGTGCTCCATCTTACCCAGTTCTCCTTCTTGAGCATTTTTATCGACCCTTAAAAAGCTGGCACATTTTATTACATTAGAATTCAATCTAAGAAATCTGAACACGTGTTTTTGCTTCACTGCTCAGTGGTTATTAGAGTAATCCGCAGGAAATAACATCACAATAGGGCATTGTTTGTGAATGTAAGCAAAAGGTTACAAGAACAGCCTGCACTCAGACCTGACTCCATGACTCCCATTCCCTTTCCTATGAAGCATGCACACGTTGTGTGTGGCAGCTATTTCCCTCACAGTCAGTCTTTTCTGCTGTTTGTTGCATCCCAGGAGAGAAGGTACAGCAGGAGCACATTTGTCCTGAAAGCACCAAGTAGCTGGAACAGTGTGCTCAGTGGGAGGTGACCAGCAATGCCATAAAGCAAACCTCAGGCTCCTCATTATTGCAATATTTGAGTAGCACACAGTACTCAGCAAACAGATCTGCTACGGGCATCATCTAGGGGGTAACAGGATAGCTCTGTGAGAAATTATTTCCTTTAACTTAAAGGTGCTTGGATTCACAAACTCTCAGTTCCACAGTCCTCAACTCTCTCCTTGATTGCTGCCCAGCCACACAGGCACCAGGATTACCTGTACACTGGAGCTTTCACCCCCGGTTACTAAACGTCCCCCTAGGGGTACCACCACAGCTGTCTGCACTCAAGCAATGTCCTGTTAGCACTAACACTGATGGAGAAATGGCGCCCAGTCCCTTTTGAGGAGTCCTGGAGAGCAGCCTGATGGCTGTGCTTGTTGAGTGAGGAGCCTTTGCCTTTTCAAGTGACATAGGGCTGTCTAAAGAAGGCCTGTTTGGGGAAAAAGCTTATCCTCCTCAGAGTCCCCATTCCCAAGGGACGAGTTTAGATAGCACAGTGCTGGGTGGTGAGGCTGCCTGTCATCTGTGTTACAGGGGCTCTATTTCCAGACTAAATCCCACACAGCACCAGCATTTAGATGGAGAGGACCCTTTCCGTCCATCCGTACAATTCCTTGGGCAGCACACAGAACAGTTTGGGGGAGATTCTTGAGTCAATCTTGTTTTCTGCCTGAAGAGATTAATATCTGGTTCTCTGACCTTCCAATGATGGAAATAAACTGATATTTTTGCTGGTATAGTACGATAATTTGAGGACTTTTGTCCTGCCAAGTGGGATTATGGGGAAACACTGGTGGTGTTTTTGCATGGAGAATAAAGTAGTATTAGCATAGTGGCATAGGGCTGGGGTCTTGTTTCTTGTCCTCCTTCTAAAAAAAAAAAAGGTACTTCTGCATTTTCTGCATTCTGAGTAGGTGCAGAGTAGGACAGATGAGGGCCCTCATCAGCAGGCTGTATTATCATGTACATGGTCTATTTCAGGCTCAATGAACTGCTTGTTATTTTAGGTACTGTGGAGTTTGCAGACACTGTCTGCGTGCTCCAACGACAGTGTTCACCCTCACCACACTCTGCTGCCTCCAGCTCTTTTGTCCCAGGAGGCCTCTTCTGGCAGGGGTGTCCTGTGGTGTAGAATTCTTAGGAGTCACACAAAGAATGACATCATAACCTGAAGGACAAAACTTAAAGGACTTGATTTTGTTCTATAAAATAAAACTTTCAAAAACTATCTCTCCCTGGAGTACACAGAAGAAAGCCACATCACCTGCATAAAGCAATGGTAATAAGAGTGAAAAATGTTGCCTTGCAGTATGAAGAGCAGCACCAGTAAATAGCCTCTTAAAAAGTCAGATTTAGCCAGAGAAATCTTCCTACTGGACATAACACCCAGGCAGTGTTTCACCATGGTTTTCACTGCAGCCCTGTAAGAGTTCTGGCTACATTGCCAGGCTGACAGCAACACTGAGGAATGAGGATGGTGCCCAATTTTAGAGACGCTGGAATAATGCCAGAATCCCTCCATTGGTGTGAGTGGATATAAATGACTTAATTGGTTCTGGCTTACTCCCACCTGCCCCTCTCACTAGTATTTATCACCTAACAAGAAACACAAGTTATGCTTTGTACAGAGACTCTGTCTGGTGCTGACTCTGGGGTGGAGGGAAAGAATTAAACATTTTTCATTTATCTGCATGTGCACTGAAAAACAGTGTAATGGGAATTATTTCAACAAGTTTTCTCCTGCTGAGAAGGCAGGATAGCCAAGGACTGTGTGTGTCAGAGATGCCATTCTATTGTGTCTGACAGGTGGAAACACTGGAAGGAGAAATTCTGAGTGTTGATTAGGAAGCATCCTGCTGGAGGCTTTCTAACACCTGGGACCTCTCATTTCCAGCCTTCTTAGCACTCTGTCTGCTGTAAGTTGTGCAGTATTGTTTTTTCCTTGTGCTAGTTAATAGTCACCTTCCTTTTTCAAATCTGAAATATATTTAGAATCACCCATTACTAATGTTTTAATCTAATATATATATACACACACATTAATGTATACGTATACTATGGTTGCCAACACTATATCTCTACAGAGAGATCTTGGTGATATTTAGTCATAAGTGGAAACTAAGAAGTCCAAATTAGTATTTTCCAGTAAGAAACAATGGAACAAATTTCCTTGTAGTATTATTATAGTTAGAAAGCTGCAAAGGGATTTTAGGGTGAGGTACAAAGGAGATAGAGAATTAGGGAATTTGCCTTTACAGTAGCTCAGATTGCATAGTTACAAGGCTTTCCTGAATCCTCCTCAGATTTTTTGTTTCAAGGAAGACATGGGACATCAAAGATTACTTAATATCCCAGGAGCAGTCACTCTAGTGCTCCAACTAGAGCAAGACAGCATTTTTCAATGTTGCTAATACACATAAGGAGTGTCTCAGCAATCTGAGACAGAGCTCATCAGCTGAACACGTGCTTCCAGCATAATGCTATTATGCAAGTATTTTTGAAAATCAGTGTCTCAACACTGAGCCTCCCAATATGTAATTATGATCTAATTAGTCTTGCTCCTGATTATATGGCCTTTCCTTTGTCCATGCTGAATGCATTGGTTTCTTGCCTAAATATTGTTTCATATTTTCATGCTAGTAAGGGCTAGTAGCACCATACAGCCTGGAGCAAAGAACTGATTCTCTCTGGATACCTCCTGAATCACACCTGGTGAGTGACAACAATTCCCAAAATACACTTGTATTTTGAAACCTGGCATTTGGGCACAGAATAACCCATCCGATACATAACTTATTAGTTTTCTGTCATCTTAGGTTCTACAAAGCAGAACCAAGCCAAGCATCTTTTAATGCAGCAAGATAGATGTATGAAATATTTTCCTCAAACCTGTTTTTCCTCCACACCATTTTAATTGAAATTATTTATATTCAGTCTCTTCATTCTTTCTGGCTCAGTCCCTGTATCATCTGTTTGACATTTTTGCCTGGGACTGATGTCAAACTCACCAGCTAATGCTTATAAGTCTACCTCATTTACTCCCCTTAAAAATTGTTGCAACACAGATTATTAATAATTTCTTCAAAAGCATGGAGTCCCCTCACAAGGGAGACCAAGGGGGTACATTGTGAGTCTTACCTGGTTACCCTCAGAACGTTCCTGAGCCCAGGCAACTCATTACCTCCTGAGGCCACAAACAGAAGGCCAGAAAGCTGTGCCAGCTCCATCTCTGGTCAGCTCTGTGCCTTTGTGTGCCCAACTGTTTGCAGCTCTTTTGTAGTACTCTCTCTACCACTACTGTAGACTAACACATATTGCAGCAGGCTGGGACCTCCCTGCCTCCTAACCATACTTGAATCCCTCCTATACCTGTAGGAAAGATGCACCTAGCCCAGCATTCTGTCTCCAACAGTGTCTTTAAGCACTGTAGACTCTCTGCAGGGTCCATGCAGTGGCTGAATGTCACCCATGCAAGGCAGTCCTCCACATGCTGAGGAGTGTGTTGCTTTGCTTGGGAATCATTTTTGTTCCTTTGTGCTTGCAGTGTCTCTCAAACTGCATAAAGCACATGATGCAGCCATCCATAAATATCATGAGAAGACAGCTTGTTCTATAAATGAACACAAAATGGAATTTGATTTCATGTAATGAAATAGGGGGAAAAAATTTGGAGCAAAGTGTAAGTGTTGATACTCTTGAGGATGGTAAATATCTTGCACTAGTCACCTTTGACACAGCAAAAGCTGAAGTAACCTAGGGTCCACTTCTCAGCTGTGGGAAGTCCTTTCATAACTATTGTAAACAACCTCTAATTTCCAACATTTTGGTCTACCCAGTATGATGATGGAGTTGGCAAGGAGGGAAGTCATGTGGCATGTGAAAATTTTCTTTGCTTTTTCTCTCAGCTAAGAAGAAGCCTAGTTTGAGACAGGTGAGTGTTTTCTTACCATTTTGTTTCTGTTTCAAGAAACCAAGCTGCTGCTAAGATCTCACCTACTTCCCCTTCCAAGTACTGAGACAGACAATGGATGATCCCTGGTGGAAGCAGTCTAAACCAGCAATGCATACACTGTCTTACCAGGCCTAGAGCTGAACTCGGAAGACTCAGACAAACCCTAGATTTTAGCACAGCAACCTACTTTCTTGGCATCAGTTGCAGAACTGGAGCTCTGGTGCACAGTGCATAGCACGATAAAGGGAAGTACAGAACATAAGCACTCCAAATTCCCCTGCAAAGCCACGGGAAAGCTTTATGGTTGCCAAGTTACTAATACCGTCAAATACTTGTTTTCCTTTTTTTATTCTGTCCGTAATACACTGTGACTGTGAAAATGGGCAGAAGGAAAAAAAAATTAAAATAAACCCCAGTGATGCAGGTTCACACAGAGCATGCAGACCAGCATGGGAATGTGAAAGTGAAGGATAGAACAGCAGTTGTCAGGACCAATCCAACATGGTAGCAGCGAGTAGATGCTTTGCTGTGGGAAGCACCACTTTCGCATCCTGTGGATGCTCAGATGCTTTCTGAGAAGCTGTAAAAGGCAAAGGTGTAATAGACTAGTGTGGCGTGCCAGAAGCAGAGAAAAGGAAAGCCTGAGGTCCCAGAACTCCATCCACACTGTGCTGAGAAGTTAATTTGTGTTGCTGTTCAGGTAAACACATATCGGCTGTCACCCTCTTCTCCATTAGCAGTCTGATCTACTGCATGAGGTAGCATTTATTGCCCTGGGGATAAAGCTCAAAGGCAGAGCAGAGGAAAAGGAGATCATCGCAAGAGGCAGCAATGCCATAAAAGTGTGGTTAAATATTGGCCTAGGAAGGATTCTAACTCCTGCCTTCACCTTGTTAACCTCTCAGGGTGCTCCTTGAAATGGCTGCAAAACCTACCTGTATCTGAAAGATGTACACAAAGATGTACACAAGATTCAACACTTAGGAGCCTTGTGATCTGCAAGATGAAAAAAGCTGAATTTGCCCTCACAATTTCAAGTTTTGCTTAAGAAAAAGCCCCAAAGACATCTAGCTGTGATTGCAAGCATTGATGAGGAAACATCTCAGAGCAATCTTTACCTCAGCTGAGCCTTTCAAGTCCCCAAATTTGCAAGCCATTCCACGAGGCAGACAACAGCTAACAGCATGTTTCTCTGTCACAACAGGCAATGGGGCTGCAGGGAGAAGCAGACTTTAAGTCTCCACTGGTGTAGTGGAAAAACACTTCTCTCAGAAAAGTGCTCTTAAACCATAGCTGTACAAACTGCCCCCTTGATCAAGTGGCATATAACTGGCTTTTTCAGCTGCAGTGCAGAATCAAGAGTCGGACAGGCTATCACCTGAGAAAGGAAGGGAACCCCACAATCATCCTTCTTATTCCTCCCTGGGAGAAGAGAACATTTCTGGAAAATAACACTGTCTCTACTCTTTCTCCTCCAGCAGTTCAAAATAAGACTCTAACAGCGCTGAGCAAGAGGTCTACTTTGCCAGTATTATACTTTCCCACTCTTCTTTGCAGCCAAGCTTCTTG
This sequence comes from Atrichornis clamosus, assembly GCA_013400975.1. Lineage (NCBI taxonomy): Eukaryota > Metazoa > Chordata > Aves > Passeriformes > Menuridae > Atrichornis > Atrichornis clamosus. The sequence goes on along the minus strand of WBMZ01007810.1, from coordinate 42,142 downwards.
AGCTATAGTATTAAAGAATGCACACAACACTTACAGAACTTGAGGGTTTGCAAACGTGACAGGAACTTGCGTGAAAATGGAGAGCTATGTGTAGAGCTACTCCATCTCCTCTAGCATCTGTGTTGAAGAATCAACACCCACAGATACAAAAATGAACATCAGTAGATACTACATTATTTTGAGGACAGTAAAATAACATAATGCACTGATCATCACCTTTAGATGTTGCAAATTGTTGATCTTCAGAGACCTCAAAACCTTGCTCAAGACTTCATCACATTTAATTTCAGCCTAGAACCTCCCACATGTAGGTAAAGAAAAGGTTTTTTCCCACTATCTAGACTATCTAACCTCAGGAATTGCCAAGATGCCGTCACATAGCACAGTGTAACCTTCTCCAGCTTCTAAATAAGACAGGAAATTCATCATGGTGGATGGCACCTCCAAAAACACAGGCAGAGTTAGGCTCTGAGGCCTGTTTGCATCAATTAACAGCACAGTGTTCAAAGATCCTCCAGCTAGAACTAGAAAAGCTGTGTCCTGAGTCGGATGCCATGCAAATGTAAGGCACTGCATCACATCTAACCCAGCTGGCTCACCAGGCCGGGTCCAGCCACCAGTGCTGATGGGACCACGCTGTTTAGTGGCTCAGATTAATGTCTGCTGGGCAAAAGGCGCCGCACCATATCAACGTGCTCAGAGCCACCTCAAGGACCTCTGGCACAGCACTTGTCTCATAGAGCGGACATGGCCTTCGTGGGGTACTAAAGGAGAAAACAAGCAAACAAAAAGCCCCATCGCTGAGTTTTGTAGAAAACCTGAGAAAACCAAACTCTACCATGGCTTCCCATTTCCGTTTTTAACCCCAAAGCCGTCCTTGTTCCTAAATTCTCTGTGCTTTTTGCCTCTTGAAGCCACTCGTGCCAAAGTAAACAGCTACTTCAACCTCTTGCAGGCGCCTTAAGCTGTTGTGTAGGAAATGTATGTTTATGCCTTACAGAAGCCATATAATACATTATAATCACTGTGCTAAATGATACAGACTAGGGAATTTAGAACTTATGTTTGGCAACCTGCCCTTACTGTGCTCTAATTATTCCTTAATATCCCAATTTAAGGGCAGCATATTGGCCCCAATTATAAATTGTCTGGCTTTCATAAGTTTGTGTCACAGAATTAATGTTAAACAGTTTTCAGATTCTTTACTGAAAACTGCTGATTGTGTATTGCCTGACAAAGCAAAACGTCTCCATTAGAATAATGATTTATTGTAAATATAGTAGTATTAAGGCTGACTATTCTGGGTATTAAAAATGCATGGAAAAAATCCATTGAAAAAAATGTTATGTGAGCTGTCATAATTTGTCAGTTTAATATCTTTGTAATTTGCATTTCTTTTTAAATGCCAAGAGTAATTAAACCTTATCCAACCAGTAGAAGTTGCCAAATTTCACTTGAAATTAAACCAGAATAATGCGTCATGTTAGTTATTTTAATAATATTAAACAATAAGAACAGAAACAGAAAAGAGAAGAAAAAGGAGACGTACAACAACTGCAGCTACAAACAAAACAGCTAAAATATATCGCCAGTTTCTCTGATAAAACTACACTCATAAACTCCATAGGTTTTCTCCTTCAACAAACCATTTTCCCTGACAGTAAGGCCGTAGCAAAGTCTTCCTGAACTATCATCTAAATGTCAATAATCAGCTCCCAGCAGCACAAATTTTATGCCTATCTGAGATTGCCATATTTTCAGTTCATCTGTCCACATGGTTTCCAGGCAAGCCTCCATAATGAAATATCCCTTGTGTTTTGGACTGACTCAAGTCCCAGTGAGAAAGACAGAAGGGCCTTGTGAGTCAGCAGGAGCTGGAGCTAGGACGAATAGATCACAACTTTGTTTCCTGTGGAAATACCAGCTGCTGTCATATTTGTGTTGGAATTACATTGTGCACGCCTTCTCCTAGTATTGGTCAAGCCATGGATGAAAAGATTGTTTCTGTGATTGTCTTCCACTGTGTCTGCCTCTCTGTAGAGACATAGGATTGTCTTTACTGTGATCATGAAATATCTTGTTGCTTTTCAGAAACACATTTGCAGGGACTTTCCCATACAATAAGTTGTGAAATAAGCAATCTCTGACAGTTACATTACAGGAACAGTGCTGGTGAGCAAACTAAGATTAAGCAAATATTTAGTCCTGGACAGATTATTTTCTCCTAGCGTTTTGCTTCATTTGAAAATTGGATGTTAAGAGGGACCTAATTCTTCACTCAAGCCCATTATTTCAGCCATGTGTTTCCAGAAACTCAATACCTCATTGCTGACAAGTCTGGGTTAAGTTTGTTGCCTCTAGGAGGAAAGCAGACGACCATAAACATCATCATCATCATCCCTTCTTGTCTTCTTTGCAAGAAATCCTTCCACTGGTGCCACTGTGCCAACGAGGTGCTTGGAGAGGATGCTTTTTTACAGGTATCAGTACAAACCACATTATCTTCTATCTCCCAGTATCTGCAGTAAAGGTGGTAGTTTTGTTCAAGTAAATCTGGCTGCTTCTTTATTCTTGCATCTCCAGCAGCAGCAGCAGCAAATGGGACATCCCTTCTAGTGCTGAGCTGTGCCCAGAGTCAGGTGTGCAAGATAACAAACCCAGGCGTTGAATCTCCTCCAGCACCCACTGGTGCCTCTCTACGGGGCACCAGTGGGGGACACTTGCTTTGGCCTCAGTCCCTCCATGCTCACCCAGGGACTGCCAGGCCCCACTTGCCAGAAAGAGTGATTAGAGACAAACTCAGCAGCTTTATTCAGGATTTATGCCTGTCTGCAGGGAGAAGGTTGCTAGGTATTCTTATAGTCCTAAGCTACTTATACTTTCCAATTATACTTTAGCAATAAGTCTCATAAATGTTTTATGTGAAAATATTAAAAAATGCTTAAATAGTGATACAAAGGGGACCAAAAAAAAGATAAAGGGGGGATTTTTTGGTGAAATTCCATCCAGTCTACTTTTTAGCCTAAAGCAATACCCCTGCAAGTCATCCCATAATTAAGTGTCAAATTACGTAAAAGACTCACAGTTAGAGACAATGGCTGATGATGAAACAGCAGCAGACTAGATCCTTATTATCAGCCATCTGCTCTTTGGTCATACAGTCTTGCTTTGCCCCTTGACGCTCACTTCCAGCCTCTTCAATTTGGGGTGTTCGAAGTCCCTGGAACACAGGCTGGTTTTCTTGGAACGATTTGTGCCAGTGCCTCTTAACACAGCCTTTCCTTGTCTGGACTGCTCTCTTGTAGTGTCAAAATAGTTGGCTCCTACAATTATGGTTTTGTCCTTGCTAGAAGTGTATGTGGAAGTGCTGCCTCTCAAATTTGGATTAATCTTCCATACGCAACACTTGTTTCTTCACTATAGGTGCAGTGATGGTCCAGAGTGCAGAACAACAGAGGTCTGAGGGCAGCTGGTCAAAAACCACCACACAGCCAGATGTAAACGTAAGGCATGAGTTTGTAACCTGATGGTTTGATGTTTGCTAGCTTACATCAGAAAAAAAGAATCAGAAATTATTAGAAAGTAAAATCAGTGTTATACCATCTCTGCAAAACAGCTAGAGTTCATGGTGCTTCTTTGTAAAATGTGGAGTCACTGCTTAAAATATCACGAGTGTGTGTCAGCACAGTGGAACCACAGCATTTTTAGCTAAAGAGAGATGTTTGAAACAAGGTGAGGGGACTATCTCCACATTAGAAGATGTTCTATCATTTTAGTACTACATGATATCTGGTTGCTTCTAGTGCAAGCTCCTATGTAGTTATTCTGGGCTACATGTACACAGACTTGAAAAACACATGGGGAGCAGCATCACAAGGAAGTTTAATCATCACAGAAGTGTTTTCCAAGGTCATGGATTTATAAGCACACTGTTCCAGCTTCTGGGTAAAGGGGCATAAGCCATGAATATTACTCTAAAATTACAACAAGAAGAAATTCAACTTTGTAGCAGACAGTGACGTGTGATACACTAGACTTCAGCTGAGGGCATGGGTGAAATAGGAGACAAATTAGGATACAGACTGTCGTATAAAAGAGTTGCTTATTGCTTTGTATTTTATAGTTCATGTGCAAACCATTTTGTGATCTATAAAACATGGCATATAAATCCAATAAAAGTCAACATGGCGTCATGCATAGCCAAGAAGTCAATGGGACATCATGGGTAGCCCTATTTACATATACATAAGAGTGGGACAGTGAGAAAGGAGATGCTATTGTCCCCTGTAAAAACACTTTCACAGCTGGGGAGAACATAGGCAAAGTACCACCAAAGATCAAAACAGAAGCTGCCAACCAGACGTGACTGATTTTGCTGCTGGAGTTGGAATCATCTCAAAGGCTGAAAAACCTGCAGTGACACTGTCACTGTCTTCTTTGCTAGTGGTTTTGTGTCCATGGCTTTCCAAATTAATAGGGTCAATTCAGACGAGCTTAAGCCTTAGATGGCCAAAGGTTTTCAGAGCCCTTTATGAAAAACAAACGAACCTTACAACACACTGAGATTTTTATCTAGCCTAATTCTGCACACAGATCAGCTGGGCTACTTTAGAGACTTTTGAACACTATGAAGTGATGAGAAACCAGGATCGTAATCTGAAGTCCCCCTCCCAGTTTTGTTCTTCTAACTACCTGATATTTTTTCTCCCCTGTGTTTTTGAAAGATGCACCATGTTTGCCTCGAAATTAGGTAAAGCATAGGAAAGCATCTGTAAGTTCAAATCCTCAACCAGCATTCAATTCCAGCAGTCTTATATTCAAAGAATGCTAAATAAGTCCTACTGACTTACGGAAAGACAAAAATGACCAGTTACTTCAAAAACAAGGGAACTTCAATCCACAAACAGCCTCCTGTGTCTCTTGCTCTTCCTGTGACACGCGGTATCATGCAGAAGAAGGCTAAATAGACACTTGCTATCCTCCCCATCCCACAGCATTTCAGGCCTCAAGGTAAAGTCTTGCTTCAATGGAAAACTCTAAGTTTCACTACAGGTCAAATATAAAGTTTGATGTTGCTACTGGATATTCCTCAGAGATAGGATATTCAATACATGAGACCTCCAGTTCCTTTAAAATGGATTTTTTACTTGAAGGCATAGCCTGCAGCCACAGCTGCAGAGCCTACCTAATTCAGGGTAACAATTAACCACAGCTAGCTCATTACTGCTAAAATAATATTCCAAGTGCAAAGAAGTCATATAAATCCCCAAGAAACACGAAACAAGGCCTCCTGATTTTGTTCACTACTGGTATGGTATGCATGACACAGCACCTCACTATGGTGCTATCCACCCTCCTGAGATCCTTCCCCTAAGCTGGCACACCATATTGGCATTCTGCTCGTTAAGAATGAGTTTGTAAGGCTTGTCTGTTTTAAGGTGAGATGCCTGTCTGAGCAGGACACAGCTGACTAGGAGGTCTGAGGGAAGGGATGTTGCTGATCTCACTCCTTCTTACAGGAAATCCCCCCCAAAAGGCAGCACTTGAGAGCACTTCTCTTTCCACAGCTTCTTTCTTTCTGCTACTGCAAGTTTCTTGCTACTTTTATATTCTCTTTCTTCCCCCATGAGTTATTTCCAGATCTTCCTGGGTTTTTTAAAACAAGTTGTATTACATCACTGCTGTCATCAGGCTTGATGTGTTTGGCCCAAAGTAGATGTGTGCAGCAAAGCCGGAGCCCAGACGTGCCAGTGGAGGCAGGCAGGGGCTGCTTGCTGCCCTCCCCTGCCCAGAGCAGCAGGACGCCTTGCAGCTAAATACCTGCAGCCAGCCTGTCACAAAGAGCTGATGCCAAAATAGGCAAAAAATACAACTAGAACTGTCCTGTTGTGCCATACAGATGGATGAATATTTTATTGTTATTCCAGGAAAGGCTTTTAAAGAACACGTGAGACAACAATTATGTGGAGCTGTCTCAGTACACAGAGTAAAAATAAAAGCAATCTAACACTTAAAGAAAAGGACTTTTAAAAATGAAAACATGGTTTCTAAACCCCACAAAATAGCACACACCATAACGATTAAAAGTTCACACAGGTGATCTACCAGCAATACTGGTCTTTTTAAATGTCAGTTTTGGCCAGAAAATAATTTTAATGATGGCAGAGAAGAAACATGATGAATTACAGAGATATTTCTGTTATGCAGAGCAGAAGATGGAGTTTTGCCCAACAATTATCCATGATCTGACTTTGAAAGTCTCTTCAGCAGCATGATGCGTGTAATAACAGAGGCCTGGTTCACTGACACTGATACCAAATTGTTACTTCCAACACTCAGTGGCTCAAACACACAACTTTGCTAATATTCTGCAGCTCTGTATTGCCAGAAATAGCATCTCTTTAGGAAGAATTCAGGCAGGTATCCAGTTTATATCCACCAGCGTATTTACATTTCAATTGGCAGACTGCTGAAGAACAAATTAATCAGGTAGCTGGGTTTACGGCTGCAAATAATCCTGCTCCTCTCTGATCTCATAAATGCCCAGATGACACCACGTAAGTTTTGAAAGGTGCACTTACATCCCTGTAGAAGTCAGATATACAGAGGTATTCAGCTGCACAGTCCCCCCGCTGGCAGCCCAGCTAAGGATCATGAGACTTAAACATACCTCTACAGACCCAACTGTGTTTACCCAGCAGCCTGCAGCTCTTTGGAAATGGATGGATTCCCTACACCGCTCAAAGTATGGAAGTGGCTGGACTCTTAGGAGAGCTGCCTGGAGAAGGGAACCTGTCCATGCCACACGTGAGGCTGAAGCCCACTGGGGGTTTGGAGCAAGTTGACCACAGGCAGCAAGAAGATCACTGGTATCCACAGTAGAAGCTGGGTCATGGCCTTGCCCTCTGCCATGAGGTCTTCGGTAGGGCTTAGTTTCATCTGTTGTTGGGTTGGTTTGGGGGTTGTTTTTTATTTATATTTTTTTTACAACTTGTCTTTAATTCTCATCCAAGAGGATTATTTTATCCAATTCCAATGGTATATAGGCTATTTTCTAAAAAATGGAAAGCATCAGTTACTCTTTCTGTGTGAAAAAAAATATCTGGAGTTATTCAGCAAACTAATGTTATAAGAAGCTTTGAGAATAGTTGGTAAGTTGTGCAGACATCAAGCCTTACTTATTTTAACTTCCAAATTTTGGAGATAGCAACCAAATGGGAATCTTCCTTAGGCCAAAAAATCACAAATAAAATATACACACACAGAGAAATCTGTTTCTATGGTTTTCAGATACTAGCTTCCCTCTTCACCTCACCAAAACTGGCCTTTAAAATAAATGTGACTCATTCCAGAACAGATTCTTGTAGCTGGATTAAAGTGATATCTCTGTCAAGACTTCAATACTATTAGTTGTTGATGCTGAAGGGTGTAAAAAGCTGGAGAATTTAGCAGCTCTGCCTGCCAGGGTATCTCTTGCCCACAGGCATTCTGTGTCGGAGAGCAGGAATCCTTCTCCTCCAGCAGAAAATTCTGCCTCGTCATGCAATATCAAACACCAGTCATTATCATTTATTATGTTGAGGCTTCTTAAAAGCTGGCCAATGCACCAAGTGCAAAGAGTATTGCTAATCTTATTTATTTCCAAAAATGAATATTGTACCAGGACCATGTCAGTTTTTAAGTTCATAGATGCTGGCAATGTAATTTCCCATGATGCCTACATTTTAAATTCTGGAAAAACAATTTTTTTTTTGGTCTTGAACTTTATAGAAACAAAAGCAGCAAGACCCTTTTATCTGTTTGTCACAGAAGTTGATAATAATACACATAAGATGACACGGACAGCTTAGCAGACATAAGCAAGAGTTTTGCTAACACTATAAAAAAACCAAACCAAAACACCCACAAACCCCTGAAAATCACTGAAACCAACCATAGAATAATCTTTTCCCACACTGTAGAGATGATAATCCCTTTTAAGGTCAACATTAGACAAAACTGACGATCTGAGCTCAAAGGGCACTGAATCTACCGCAGATTGTGTCTGCTGATATGTATTGCACTAGTACCAAGAAATCACTGAGACATTGACATGTTCAAGTTTCACAACAGTCATAGCAGTGTGCAAAATATCCGTCCCCAAAAGCTCTCTTTTTGCTCTGCCTTGTGATACAGGGTAATGCAAAAGGGAAATGCAAATAATGCATTTAATCACCGATGCAACGATCCGTGTGCCTCCTTAGAAACCGTGAAGTGCATTATTTGGGATGAAAATGCATGATCTAAAGTTGGAACATCAAAGAAAATTAAAAGTGCAAATATATTCAGTATTTTATGTACTATATATGAAAGAGAGTAAGGCATTATATAGAGAAAATAGAAGCAGCTTAAAATCAAACAGATGGGAACTAACCACTATCTACTTTTTGTTAGCTTTATTAACTGCCTACCCAAATCTATTACAAACTGTGAGAGATATTTCCCTGCTGAAGTACATGTATTTTCCCTTCCTGTCACATTTCCTGCATATAGCCTCCAAAATAACACTGAAAACATTAAAAAGGCAGATCCCACATTACAGTTTATATTCGCATTTCCAGGAAACAGACTTAAACCAGAAAAAAACCAGACTGTTAAAGGGTTAACAACTTAAGTGTGTCACATTTTATACAAAAATTTGCTTTAATAAAGGACATTTAAAAGAAAGAAGCCACAAAGGCTAAAGAAACACATCTCCTGCAGCAAGTGAGACAGGATAAAAACGAACCCCTTAGCTCCACTAAGAACGAAGATCTGTTTTATTTCACTTACCGGTATTATCCATTATTCCCTCTCGGTATTCAAAAAAAGCACAGTTCCCCAGAAAAGCAGCCGGTACGGTCTCAGTCTCGCTAATGAAGCTGGCTGCCCTTCTCCTGGTTATTAGACCTTGCTGGCAGTCAGAGCATACTTCATGTACTGACTGCAGTAGACATCACCAGGAAATTTATATCTCCAAGGATGACAAACAGCCATTAGCTCCATTATAGGCTGATTAAGATTGTGTGAGCCTATCAAGTAGGTACTTAAATCCCCCAGGGTTTTACATCTTTGTGGGGGGAAAACAAAAGAACTCCTAGCCTATAATACTGAATATACATTTCTGAAAAGTAAAAGTAATGCTGATGAGGAGAGGTTTAATGGGTAGGAAGGCAAAACCTTAAATTAAAAAGGAATATATTACAGAGCAAAGGGCTGTTATTTATCAGTGACGCAACAGCAAAAGTTTTAAGGAGAAAAAAAAGGGGGTGGAATCTGTGGCTGAGAAAGTGTTAGGTTAGACTACAATTTGCAGCCTTTTGCTTTGGCTGTGCTTTAAAACCTGCAAGTTCTGCACCTGATGTTTCCTACATCAGGTGTTCTCCTTTTTGTGGGAAACAGAGCAGATGTGCTTGTCTGTGAATGCATATCAATATATTAATTTCCTGAAGGCGTTTCATTATTATACTGTTCATAGCTGAATGTAAGGAAAGGGTGCAAAGTAACTACAGGGCTTTACTTCTGTTAAAGTCAAAGTTAAAAACACTGGATCCTGCAGGGATTAAACTCAACAAAATCTGAATAACAGATGCTGAAATGAAGAGGTATTACTTCTAAATTTTCCATACCACCTGAGTCTTTGATGTGCAGGCTTTTCCCCTATAGAAATAAACAAACAAAGAAGCAAACTCAGTATGGACTCATAAATATTCCCTGGTATGAGATTATTAGGGTTCCATCCCCCATTTTGGCACTGATTTGCGGTGTAACCCTAAACCAGGCATTTTGTGCCACAGTGTTTGTCCTGTGGTGGCAGGGAGACCATTACACACATGGCCTTTGGTGAAAGAGAATATCACAAAGTACTGACATTACATACATGTCACACAGTATTTTCTCAGTATTTATTCCTTCTTTTAGATAATTCACTCACCTATTCCAATCCTCCTTATTGCAATGGAGAAGGAATACAGATTTTTCATGTCTGTATTATATTGACCCTCTGCCTCACAGCATCACGTGAGAAACAAAATACATTTTCTAGTCATCACCCCTTCACTGTCCCTTTGATCTTATTTGTCTTTTAAATATGTTAAATAAAAAGACAGTTGCAGCACTGATCTATTTACACTGATTAAGAAGTGGAAAGAATCAATGGCTGAGAGCTAATGTCACCAGCAAGAATGGAGAATATCTAGGGCATACTGGATATATTCTGTGTTTCCAGAAAGGAAGCGCTTGGAGGGCTAAGGAGAGACTAAAGATTAGAGATCTGTCACACTTCATATTAAGCTTCTATTTATAAGTGGCTTATGAAGAGCTTATAAAAAATAGAAGTTAGCATGAGCATGTTGCATTACTACATGTCATAGACAGCTACAACCACACTAATTCAAAGGGTTAAATATGACCAATAAGGACCTTATTCACTTGCTAGATTCTGTATCAGTTAATGACAATTGATGAATGTGCTAATTTGGGTAATTTAGTAATGGGCATTTGGTGAAACCTAGTTGCAGACCAGCACTAAACTGGAGGTTGTGACATGACCACTGATAAAGGCAACCACTTTTCTACAGCTCCTCTGTAGCAGATAGCTGCCTGGAGAGTGCTGGGTTCCTGCAGAAAAAGGAGAAAGCACAGGCTCCTGGTATGTCTTCAAAGCCCTACGTGTCCTGGAGCGAGCTGGGGGATGTACTGCAGTGCTGGCAGACTGCTCAGGAGAGAAGGGCAGAGGATTGTGCCTTTGAGCTGGATATTGCTCTACTGTGGAGCCAACCAGGGGAAGAGCAAGCTGCCTGTGTGAAAGGAAGGGTTTCCTTGGTTTTGAGATGGGGCTCTGCACAACTGCAGATCCTACAGGTGTCTGAGCTCAAACAGCACTGAGGGATGCTGACACCGCAGGGCAGAAGGACACAGGCATATCTTACATCCACCAAGTACGCAAATGTCTTGTGCTGACTACAACTAAGAGGGATTGGTGTTGGATCCAATTTGTTTGCTTTGAGTTTCGCTGGAAGCCAGGAATGGGAAGCCCTGCACTTGAGAAGCCACCAGGAAATGGTGCAGCTATAGGAAACCAGTCCTGACCCTTGTGGCCGGGGAATGCCAGTGGGCAACTCTGTCTGCCACAGAGCCCAAGGGAAGATGCAAAGCTGCACCTACTTAGACCTCAGATAGTGACTATTTCTATGTGCAGAGCAGTCCTAGAGCGAGTGCTATGGCTGAACCTCAGCTGCAGAGCAGATGGGCTTTGTGGTGTACTTCAGGGTGCTGGTCCCCAGTCACACAGATGAGAAGACCTACAGGAGTATACCACAGCTCCCTTCCTGCCCACATGCACGGGTTTCCTTCCAGAGATGCCCTGGAAGATGCTAAGGTGTACCCAGGTCCCTGCCTGACAGGCAATTCAGATATAGTCACAGCTTTAAGTCAGCTAAGGATCATGGTTGTGAAGTACTGGCTAGAGAATGGGAAGTCCCAATTACAATAGCTTAATTAGCATTGAGTTTGGGTGCTTCACCATGGCGGTGTGACAGGAATTGTTAAAGAAATTAACTGTTAATGCACTTTATTAACTCTTGAAAGCTAACTATTAAAGAACATTTCATATGATACGTGATGTAAACCTCTTCCTTTTGAACAGGAAGTATCTCACCAGGAACCTGTCATAAAGAGAAAGCTTTACAAAATATATGACTTTTTAAAAATTGTACATAATTAGATTATTGCATAGAAATCAACAAATGTGTATGATCAGATGCCATTATTACAGGATTAAAGTAATGTCTTCCTGACTGAACATTGGGTAAAAGAAAAATATAGATAATAGATAGGATTCAACAGGAAACTGTGACTGTTATTTAAAAATAAAATATACATACATACCAGGCATAAACTTACTTAATTTGTGAGTACAGAGCAACCCCATCCACAGTTGCATGACTCCAAAATGACTCAGTGTTTTTAGGGACAATTTTAGGTAAGGACAAGAAGATCAGATCTGCACAGGTCCAAAGCTCTCTGTTCACCTTGTAAAAATCTCATACTCCATCAATCTGTATCCCAGTTTTCTTCAGCTATGAGGTGGTCCTGTCTCACAGTCCATTTCAGCCATAGGCACTTAAGACCTGGGCTCAATTCCTTGTTCATCCACAGACTTCCTGAATGATTTTGTGCAAGTTCCTCCAACATCTGACCTAGGAATGTCTTGTACCGTGCTCACTTCCCACACCTTAGCTGTGTGAGACCCTAGTGCAGCATTAAGAGCAGAGGAAGTAGATAACCCTGATAATCAGGGCCAACCCCTGGAGAAAAAAATATTATGGGGCACATTAGAAGCACTGCTAATGACACAGAACCCTGATGATCCTGCTCTCCAATATACCTGATATACACAGCCTGCTGCAGTAATGACATTTCACTCCCAGGAAAATCAATGAGATTCCACAGAGGCACAGAAATCTGCCCAGGTAAGAAGCAAATAGAGAAATCAGGGTAAACAGAGACCTCAATGCCCAGCCATCACAAACACTTAGAGTTGACAAACCTGCAGAATCGATGTACAGCTTCAGCCGTTGTGTTTCCAATCATGATAAAGACGCCTAACAACACATTTAGAAAATGTGAAATCTGGCTCTGTTCAGTGCAGATTTGTCACTGCAAAGATCTGACTCCGTAAGATGCCATTTTGGGCAAACTGTTTCGCTTCCCTTTCACTGTGTCTGTTTCTTCCCACACAGAAATCATCACCCAGGTGTCTCTGGGATAAGTTGTACTTGTTTTTAGATGCTGTGGGTTTGAATAATCAACGTCAATACTCTAAATATACAACTTCATGCAATTCTTCTAAGTATCCACCAAGTCCCAGGGAAGTGACCATGCTGAGTACAAGAGATCTGTAGCACTCCAAAAGAAATTTCCTTCTGTGAAATACACTTCCATCCACTAGTGATGGGGCAGTTTCACAGGGAGGGAAACAAGGACACGCAAGTCTTTGGAATGGCAGCAAAAAATCTGGACTCTGCTATAGACAAATCCCAATATTTCATTCAGTAACAAAGATTACTGCAAAAGAACGCTTTATGAACTGCATCAGTATCCTTGATTAGTGACATCTTTATAATTACAAAGTTGTTAGATGCATATTTTTCAGACTTTACGTATATGAAAACTATCTCTCCTCTGGCACATTCTTGAAAATTACTAGGCAAAAAGGAAAGCCTCTTGAGGAAGTGCTGAGCAGTATTTGTGGAACAGCTTTCCCTGGGTAAAGGCTGAGGGTTCGGCACAGTGCAGGAGCAGACTCTAGCAGAATCCTTCCCTAAACCTCACCAACAATTCCCAGCATCCCTGGGAGAAGGTTTTGCCAAATGCCTTTTCCCCACCTTACAGAGGCAGCAGAGTTTGAGAGCAGGACAGTAACAAGGATGCTCTTTTCCTGGGAGGAAGCTCCAGTTCAGCCTGGAAATGTTGTTAATACACAGCTATAAGTGTGGAGGATGCTTTATTTTGCTGAGCAAACAACAGGAGCCTTTTGTTCCCCAGGAAGACTTTGTCCTTGAACAGCCTGGGCAGATGCAGTTGTTCTGACTCTTGCCGAAACTGCAAGGGGAGAAGCAACACCTCTGAAGCTAACAGATTAAAACTGATAGAAAACAAGAAGAGAGTGGGATCCAGACAGCAATATGTGGTCGCTGTAGGTGGGGAGTTTCACAGCACAGATGGGTTTTCAGCGAGAGCAGGAAGGGGCTGGGCATGTGCTGAGTTCAGTGCAGGGAGGGTGGCAGGGCTGAGTGAGACGAGGGGCAGGAGCAGTGGGAGGGGAAAGCAGGGGCACGGGGAGAGGTCAAGAAAGAGGTTTCAACATATCATGAAGAGGGGTGCTCATCAGGACATAAAAGCATGGACAAGAAAAACATCTCTAAATGCTTGATTATTTAAGAAAATTGTAACTTTTTTCTGAATCCCGGATTTTCATGAACTCATATCTACAAAGCAGCATGGGATGTGTTCGGTTTGAAGTACCGAAATACAAATAAATGCAAGGTTTTTGTCTTTAGCTTTCTCACTGATCCTTTTATGGAGGTTTTGCGTGTGCCTAAATACCTATCTGCCCCTGGAAATCTTTACAGGATTTCTTGGATTTGGATGTACTTGAACGAACCATGCCTGGCATGACCAAAAAATAAATATACAACTATGCACCAGTGTCACCATGAACACAGCTGCACAGCTAGTGATGGGAGCCTCTAAAACAAGATGTCTAATGGCTTCAAGCATTTTTACTACTATTTAAACCAGCTCAGAACTATTGGCAGGCTGTCTGCCTTCAGAGAACAATTAAATCTACTCAGAGTCAAGTCTAATTGACACGCTGGTAAAAATGTCCTAAGTCTCAGACTTGTCTGTGCTCCATCCTCCCTCTCAGCCAGCCATTGCTTCTGTATCACTTCCCCTTCTTCCCTTGCCTTGCCCTCTCATGAGCACATGTTCACACACAGCCTAGGATGTGGTGATTCCTGCCTGTTCTGCCCTTACTGGAAGTCACACTCTTAGACTCTGTCATGTACCAGCTCGTACGTGAGAGCCAAGTGTGGCTGCCACAGAGGCAAGGCTGTAGATCTGAAACTGCCACGCGTCTTCCACTGAACTGCCAAGCACTTGCTGTCAGAAACAAAATAAGCCCTTCTGTTTGCTTTTTACAGTCTCCCAAAATTGGAAATTACTTGGAAAAGCAAATGGCTACTAAAGGGACTGAGGCTATGATTTGGGGAAGTCCAGAAGATATGTTTTCCTTTCTGTCACAGGAAATTGGATAAGTGTCCCAGGTGAAAGGCTACAAGACCTGGGCAGCCATTTACAATCCCTGGCGTGGGTGTTCATGCATCAATATAACATATTGCTCACATAAATGAATTCTGTCAAGCAAACTGAAATAAACTCTCTCCTTTTCTCTTTAAATATCACAAACAAGTGCTTTGACACAAGTTACTATTCCTATGGAAACAGAGATGAGCTCCAACCAAAACCTTACCTCAGAGCATGGCCTTTGCTACCTAGAGTGCCAGGCTAAATCAGGTATAGGAAACAGGGCAAATCAGTTCAAAATAAGATTTTTGAGTGTAATTTTAAGGTATCAGGCTGCTATAATCCTCAGTATTATATGATAATAACAAGGAATAGAAAGTTTGCTTCCATATGTACACTGGAATAAACTTTCAGACTCAAATCCCATTTTATGGGCTTCCCACACCTGAGCTGGACAGTTACAAAGCCTGTTATAAAATGCTCTGGCTTTGAAAATCTAATAACATCTTTGAATGTTCTGAAACCATCATGATATTTGGCTAGATGCAGTATTTGTATTAGAACAGATTTTCTGCAAAGGGGCCAAACCAAAGCTCTGGATACAAGGATAGCCAGTTTTGGATCTCAGTTTGTCTCCAGCTCAGTCATATTGTGACTGGGGCAGCGACACCTCCATCTCAGTATTTGACTTCATTGGGATGGTGAAACAAGAAAAAACTCTTCAGCCTTCTGTTGCAATGTGAAAAGTGAACACACATTGTGAGTCATAAGGGCCAGGGCAGCAAGAAGAAACAAAATGCCTTTTATGATGTCAGTGAAAGTTACAATGAGAAACAATGGCTGAAAGCTGAGACTAGGCATTTTCAAGTGAAAATATGTATCTATTGCAACAGCAAATGTGACTAAGCTACCAAGGCTATCAGTGGATTTTCTGTCTCTGGAGGTCATCACATCAGGACTAGATGTCTTTTCTGGATGATAACAATAAAACATAAGTTATTGAGCTAAACAAAAGTATAAATGAGTGTAATTTAAGGGCTTGTATCTCCCAAGTCAGACCTAATAACCCCTCTGGCATTAGTGCCATGAATCTGTGTACAGCCAGTCTTCATTATCCTCACTAAAGTTAAATGTCAGACTTTTATCATGCCTCAATGACTGCATATAATAGATTTACAGAACATTTTACCCTCCTTCTTATCTTGGGACCTTATTCTTACCTTCTGCCCACCATTTTCCTCTTGAGTGTTCTGCAGATTTTTCTCTTGCAATCTTATGTCCAGTAAAAAGAGACGGAATTTAACCTCACTGAGAGGCATAAACATAGCTCTCCATTTTCCCTTAAAATCTGCTAACAGATAATTCAATAAAGAAAAAACGAGGAATCCTGGTCTGAGGATCTGAGGTGATATCAACTTACATGAAGCCAACAGCAAATCTTTCACTTCAGTCAGGCCAGGACTTCGTCTCTGGACATGAAACATGTGGCCAGACTTATGTTACGGATAGGAGACATTCTGGGTATTTCAGTTTGTTTTAAGTAGTGTGAGTGAAAATACTTTAATAAAGCCTTAAGCAGTGGAATAGAAGAGTGCATTTGAAATATTTATTGGTAGTTGTCCTAACCCTGTCTCCCAGCTGAAGTAAAATTTAGAAAAGTGAGAGCCAGATGATGATCACTTAAATGTCAAATGCCACCCTTAGGAAAATTATCAAATTAATATGACAAATAAAATGTTTTTCTAACTCTGAAGGCTGACAAACTGGTAGTGTGCAGTCATGTGCTGTAAATTATAAACTGTACCTTTAGCCAGACAAACCTGACCATCTCTTTGGAGGTTAGAGTTTTGTAACTTGATTTATGATCACAAACCCAAGCAGACATAAACTGGAAACAGAGGAGACACTTGACAAGATCCACTAAAGAGAGGTATAATTTTAGCTTGTTACCTTGCTGTCTCTTCCCTTCTGGTACTGCTAGTTATCATATAGATCTCACCTCTAACCTGTATTGTTTTTGAACTCCACAGTACACATTATTAAAGTAAAAAGTAACATCAGAAGTGACCATCAATAAAGGACCACTCCAGATGTCCTGCAATAGTTGGAAAGGAGAGCCTAACTAAAGCAGAGTGAAAAACACTCCTTGAATGTGTTTTCCTAAATGACTTTTAAAAACATCTATTTATGTATATTTATCTATTAATTTACTCTCTATTTCACCATGCTGGGACTGCCTTCTCACTGAATTAATTACAGCTTCTATTCTACATAGAAGGGATTTGCTTTACATACCTATAGTCCAAACTATCTTTTCCATATGAGCAATTAGTCTCTGTACAAGGTCTGATGGAATTATAACTCATCTCTTCAAGCTCTGGGTTACCGTTCCTTCAGTCCTTGAGTTTCCATGGAGTTGCAAGGATTACTTTCCTCCTTCACTGGCAGGAGCTCAAGCTGAATGGGCTGTGTAACAGTGAAGTGTGCCCAGCAGGCCTAAATGGGGTCCATCTGTGTTCTGCCAGCAGAGAACCCCGAAACTAAACACTCATGTTTTTTTTTCTGTGTCCACCTGCTCTTTCCTGTCTCAAAGTGAGATGTTTATGACCGAGAACTTTCTCCGCTTTATCAACCTGCTCAAGGAATCCAGCTAGGCTAGAATCACAGCTCCAGATATTGTACAGGGTGCTTCATACGTGCACCAAAGGTTATTTCTTTTCAATGACTAATAATCAGAGATTGACTTCACTTATTTAAGTGCAAAAAGTGTGGTGAATTGATTGTTGGTGTATGTGTAATTTCACTCTCACTACCCTGGTCAGTCACAGGAATATCGATTACTTTGACTTCTGCTAAACTCTTGTCCTGAACTGCTTTAGGTACCACGTAGAGGATCACTTTATCTTGTGCAGCTTGATGATATTCTAATACCTGCAACAAAACAGATGTTCAAATGTACCTCAAAAGTAATGAAAGGACAGGTATATTTTAATTATTATAAAATACAGATTTTACCTGCAGAGGCTTCTTAACAACACCAGGTATTTTTATTCAGATTTGGTAGCTAATATGCTTGCCAGAACTTGCTGTAAAATGTGTGTGACAAACACAGAACCCAGCTAATAACAGCAAAGTACATCAGGCAGATTGGATGGATGGAGATGTGCCAAATGCAGGTGTTGGGAAAATATGCTTTAGAAAGAGTTTGTTTCTGCTGAATGAATAGACAAGGTAAATATTTTCCAGCTCAGGATGCAACTGTGTCACTACAGGCTGTACTTTCATTAGGCCACATCTGACCAGTATAGCAGTAGAAAAATGAAACCCCAGAGTCATTTCAGGTAATAGTGCTGATAATTCAGCAGCCTAAACTATTTTATTCTGAGTCAAAACTCCAACAGTGCTCCACTCTAGCATGGAGCCAGAGATAAACTACTGTTAATACAACATTAAAACTTCCAGTGCTGAGAGGTGTGTTATGATGAACTCAACATGTTATAAATCTGGTTCAAACTGCTTGGTTGCTTTGCATGGAATTGTGCATAGCTGGGGAAGAAGGGCAGAAAGACCAGAGAATTTGACTGAAGAGGCAACAACAGAGCCAGGAAACCTCTGGAAAAACATCCTAAAGAAAATCTAAGACCAAACACCAGCTGAAAAAGACTGAGCTGCTAACAGTGAAATTATGCCCTTTCATTTGACTCCTGCTGTCTTTGGGAAACAGACTTGGTGAATAAACAGATGAGGAAATCAAAGACGCTTCTGTTTCTATTACCAATTTAACATCCTAAGCGAAACAGCACATAAAGTTGTGTGAAAGTTCAAAAAGGGGCCAAATCCACATGGCAAATTGCTTTTTGCTATTTCTTTCCTTCCTTAGCTATTATCCAAAATATTGTGTTTATTGGAACATGCCTTTCACCTAGGCATCTATTCACAGGGTGTCATACAAGGCAGTTTAATCCCTTTTGCGGCAAAAAAGTCAGCACTCTTTTCCTGGGGTGGTAATCAGATGTAAAAAGGACTCCAAAGCGACATTTGTATGGCATTGTTCCTTTTCTTTTCCCCTTACAATAGCACCCACTTGCAGTTACAGTGCCTGTTTGGTGCACAATCTAGGATGCTGCAATTAACTTCTGAACACAGGTCTTTCTATTAAAGCATCAACAAAGGTGTAGGAGGGGAAATTATGTATCCTGCTTCATTTATTTCTAAAAATAACAACATTTCATCAAGAACATGATGCTTGAATTTGCCTGGGGAGCATATTTAGACAAGCAGGAAAAGGTACCCTCTTGAGAGCAGTAAGAAAAAGCTCACTAAAGCTGTTACAAAAGGTGGTTGAGTATTTCAGAGCTATGTTGTTCTTTTCTTTACACTGCAAGGTGGTGAGAAGTATAAGCTTCTTTCCTTCAATGGGAAAGAGAATATTATAGAAGGATCCTGACAAAAATACATTTGAAATATTTTTATTTGCATTATTAATAGTGCTTTAATTATTAAAATGTAATGAATTTGAAATAGTCAATTATTTTACTGCTGGTATATTTTTCTTTTGTTACTGAGGTCAGTAACAAAACAACAGTAACAAATTGTCTGGACAGTGAGACTACAATGAAGATTGTTTCCTATCTGATTCCCCGTTTTCCATTTTGGTTTTGAAGCACAGGCATGCTGTCTTTCAACAATTTCCTTCCTCTAATTTCCTTTCAGTTTAGCAGTGTGGGTAAATGACACAATCATATGCAGTCTTAACCTCTCACCCTTTCTGTTCTCTGCTTGTTCCCTCAGGTTGCAGCCTTCAAGTCTGACAAACCTCCCAAACTCTAAGCATTTTGATGGGGCCTTGAAATGATATGATTCTTGTGTAGTTTCAGAACTTCTCCAATGCAATTTTTCAAACATCTTTACTTTAAATCCCTGCAAAAACTTAGTATTGGACATAAATTACTTGACAGTCATTAACCTCTCAAGTGCCTCGGAATTTTACCTGGATTTTGATAATGCTTTCTTTGTGCGCCCTAGTTATATGAAAACCAGACCAAAGGAGGGCTATGCCAATTGACAGAAAGCTGCATTACCTCTTTGCTTGAATTTGTCAAGAGCATTTTCACTACCAGTGCTGTCCTCTCCAGTGCTTGCTACTTTCCTGGCTTGGTAATAGTTGCAAAATTTGCAAGGATAATCTGTAATCCTACATTCAAATCAAAACTGAAGCATTGAGTAAAGCTGGGCCAGGGACTGCCCCGTGAAAAGTCCTGCATGAGATGCCCTTTTAGACTGACAGAAAACTACTGATAAACACTTTTGAGAGCAATTTGTCAAAGTGTTGTACACCTACTTCATGGAGATTACATACAGGCAGTGTTTCCATGGTTTATGTGTTAAACACAGTCCTGTGGAACAGTCTCAAAACCTTTTTGATGTCAAGGGTTGGAGGCAACAGTAACACTCACTCATCTATCCCCTGCCAGCTGATCCCGGGAAAGGACCTCCAAAAAAAGGGTTGTGTTGGTACACCTGTCTTGGGGTGACTGTATGATACCATGTATCCCCTATCACCTGCTCTATGCCAGACATGAATTCTGTGCCTTTAAGTTGGGTCGAGGAGTGTTCAAGGACTGTAAAACACAGGTACACTCCCCCGGACTCCCTCAGATTCGAGCAGCAGGGAAAAGAGTTGGTTTTCTTCCCTCCTTCTTTTTGCATTTAGCCAGCTTTCAGCTCTGTTTCTCAGGAGAGAGAGATGGAGAGCAAAATTCTTTGGTTTGTTTTCTAGATAGCCTGCTAGCTAGCTGAGGCAAGGACGTTTCCTTGGGACTGTGGTTTGGGGTTTTTTCCCTTCTTTTTCTGGAACTGTTTCAGCTGAGCTCTGGTCCAAGACACCAGACCAAATCTCTGGGATTACTGGGGAGGCCCCACACCACAGCCTGGCAGAGGGGTTCACACCACTCCCCAGAGAGAGAGAGAGCAGAGCCACATCTACAGGAAGGACCCTGAACATACCCAGGTTTTCCCACTGTGAGGGGTTTATAGTCTAACATTACTCATTTTTTTCTGTGCCTGTGAGAGCTCTGTGTGTGCCTGTAAATAAACAGGTTTTTTTCACTTTCTTCCGAGAAATTTCTTTCCAGNCTTTCCAGCCTGGTGTGGGAGGGGCTGTTGAAACCTGCCTTCTATTACAGGACATTTTCCTCCTAAAATTGTCTCAAACCAGGACAGCACCGAAAGGAAAAGGCTCCTTCCACAAGTAGCAAGGACAATCCAGGCCAAGGCAGCTACTTGACGATGACAGAGCACTACAAATTAAGCACAAGAGTGCATAGAGAGGCCCAGCAAACACCGGGGGAGAAAACAACGTCAGTGAAATTGGTATGAAGAGCACAAATGCAGAACAGTTAAGGAGGTACCTGACTTCAAGATGCTGCCACATGGTTTAGAAGACGAGATGGCAGACATAAAGATGATCTAAAAGGAAAATTGTGCTGGCCCCACATGATTCAAGGTTTCAATGAGCCCAGCTAAATTAACAGAACAATCCTGTCAATGCCTATCTGCAGGAAATCACCATGCAGCCCAGTGATCCAGTGATTCTCTGCATTTAAGTAAGTTCTATAACATTCCAGTAATTTAACATATTTAGTGACTTTGTATCTATTTTGCCACACTTCTGTTGAAAAAAAGTGATGTTTAAAGATAACTAAGTTAATGACATCAATTTCTGAACTAGACCAGTCCACAAAGACTCTCCTACAACAGGTTTAATGATCCCCTTTCTATTTAATGAAAGAAAAGTCAACTGCAATAGGTGAACCTTGTAATCTGCCTAAACAAAACTTGCAGATTCTCTGCTATATATCTCCAGCAGGTTTTTAATTGCTAATCAGGAATTAAATCCCTCTGGAAGTAGGCTAAACAGTTAACCTAAAAGGAAGACTTCAGATACTATGTTGTCCTAAGTTTGAAACAAGTAATGAAGGAGCCCATCCTATTTATTGTATCTTTAAATCAATGTTGTATCTGAATCCAAAACAGGTTAGTACATAATTTTCAAATTCATAAACCACTTCCCCCAGACAAACAAATAAAACAAAAACTCAAACAAAAAAATCCCAACTGTATATTTCCTCCTGACATAAGGATATTATCAATTACACATTTTGAGACCTGAGTGGAACGATACCATGCTTCCTTCTCTAGAGTCCAGGACATGAAGATCTTCTGCTACCCTCTCCTAGCAACACAGCCTGTCCCAAGCTTTCAGCTTTTGCAGCAGTCCTGGATATTCTTAAGCCACTGGGGCTGAAACACACCAAGCATTTCTTGTGGGTGCTGTGGAGTGAAGGACCTTTGGCTCCTTAATCTTGCAGAGGCTGCAGTGGTTGCTCAGGTGCTGCAGGAAAAGTATGTTAGGCAGAGGCTTGTATCTGGCTGGGACCTGGCTAGTTAGAGTTTTTGTAAGGGCCCTCTTTTTGTTTGTTTTCTTTGGGTTTTTTTTTTTTGTTTTGGTTTTGGTTTTGGGTTTTGGTTTTTGGGGGGTTTTGGGTGTTTTTTTTCTCCCCTCTCCCCTTACTCATCTGCACATATATGTGGGAAATGACCAGAATTTACAGATGTAATATCTTGGAGATAGATTACATTCTAT
Organism: Atrichornis clamosus; assembly: GCA_013400975.1. Lineage (NCBI taxonomy): Eukaryota > Metazoa > Chordata > Aves > Passeriformes > Menuridae > Atrichornis > Atrichornis clamosus. The sequence goes on along the minus strand of WBMZ01007810.1, from coordinate 19,668 downwards.
AAAATGACACAGTGATTTTTCACTGAGTCACTTTTTATGATCATATCAGGCAGTATTGAATAAATAATAAAAAATGTTTTGTTAAGCTAATAAGAGTTTTCATGTTTCATTTGGTGATATGTCATGGAAAAACTGCTTTATCTTTTAGTCATATATCTACTGTCTATAATTTTATTATTTCATGTAGTGGAAAATTTCTGTTGCAGACATGCTGGTATACATGAAAACTTTGATGACATCTTTGATACTTATCAATAGTATATGAATCACTTAACATGACTGTGGGGGTGTTTTTCATGAAATACAGTCTAAAAGGGAAAATCTAACAGGCCCTCCTCCTCCAAGAATAAAAGAAAAGAAATTTAAAAACAAGAAAAAAGGAAAACAAAAGATTTTTCCTTCCAGAAAACTATTCTGAGGTTGGAAAAAATGAGTGATATCTCTCTTTTCGGCTTCTGGAGAAAGCCTTTCTAATGCTGGAATTTTCAGTCTTGTTAAGACTAGTCAAGGGGTTCTGCATTTGCCCTTAGAGCTGCATACATCAAATCTAAATCTAGCAGGCCAGGAAAGCATCAGGGTAAGCAATAAATACTTAAGTCCATGGTGCCAATCAAGGCTTAGATGTGTATTTCTGAACACATTTTATAGATCTGAGTCTTGGTTTAGCAAAGACTGCTTCAGATTCAGCACACACAAAAATTTTAGTCCAACTAAATTAACGATTTCTTTCTCAGAAGACTACATAATAAATGCACACCTCAGCCTGAGAGTCTGCCTTTGTGAACTTGCTGTGGACTGGGGTCAAAGCATTCTGTACAAATACTGGAAAACCTGGTACAAATTAAAGCCAGCTTCCCTCGTAATGGATCAACGTCTAAGTGTGCAACAGGCTGCCAGCAAAGAATTAGAGCTTCTGTTAGCTCCCAAACGACACAGACAGCAGATCTTGCTCACCCATTCCTCAGCAGTTTCTTTGACTGATCAATACAAAACCCACAAGACCCGACCAAAGTACATCAGAATCAATATGACAAGGAGATCCAATTTCACCAGCACAACCAATAATGCCAAGCTTGCAGCATTACCCTGGCTGAGGGAAGAGTGATGGCTGATAATAGCATTTTGTGTTGTTTAAATATATATTTTATGGATTAAAAAAAAAAAAAGGGGGAGGAGAGAGCTTCAGGAAATTTAAAATGCTGACATCCAATCCCATCCCATCCCACTCCAGCTTTGTGCCTATAAAGACAACTTTGTTCTTATGGCACTGAAATTAATGACGACCCTATTGTGACTTCATCTGGGAGGGAGCAGAAACCAGGCGAAACCAGCTCAGGGCAATCTGCTGCAGGAGGGCTGAACCCTCCGTGTAAACAAGCCTATATTTCAGATCCTGTCGCCTGTGAGCAGGTGGGTGATCCAGGCAGAAATCCAGCTCCAGAGAGGCGGGCGTTGCTGATCAGCACCACAACCACCCCACCTAGTGTCTGAGCCTCACACAGCAGCACGTCCCTGAGACAGAACCTCTCCCCACCCGCGTTTTCCCGCAGCAGCCCCTGTTAGCCCGCGGGGCAGCTGGGGGGTCAGGGCACCGACACGAGCTGTGCAGGTGGGAGGTGATGGGAGGTGCAGCAAACGGGTCAGAGGGCGGGGCGGCGCTTGGGAGCAAATGCTGCGAGGTGTCTCAGGCGTGTGGCCAGGCTCAGGGGACGCTCTTTGGGTGGTGACAAGGCAGGTGCTGCAGCAACCGTAAGGATGCTCTTAGCTCTGAAGCCCTATAAAAACAATTAGAGTAAGGAAGAGGTAACAAGAGAGGAGCTATGAGGGGCTTAATCCTACCTCACATCTCAGCAATAGATTCCATTTTGACCGTATACTGATGAACCTAAGCATCCTCACAAAACACATAAAGCTTGGCTTTTCCAACTTTCTTCCATTTCTCTCCTTCTGCAGCAGGAAGGTCACTGAAGCTCTTGGGCCTCAGGCTCTTGGGCCTCCAGGACAGGAAATAGCACAAACAACAGCAGAAGCAAACTCCGTTACCTTATACATTCATTACATAGGGGAAAAAATAAAAGAGACCGCTCACGTAAGTGAGGCTTTCCTCAGGCAATTACTATAATGCAAGCAAATTGTTTGAAGCCACCAACCTACTCATTTGCTGTTTTCTGTCAGGATTTTCAGGCTCCTGCACAGACCTGTTGGAAAATCCCAGTCTATGGACAATCTCCTCATATCCGTGGCAGGGCAGACCTAGAGCTGGTAAGAGTCCAGCATGGCAGCTCTGCTGGCCACCACAGGCAGATGGGCTCCTACAGCAATTGATGCCAGATGGAGAGCTTCCCTACTTTTCCCATACTTGTTGGGCATTGTAGTACAAAAGATCTGGAGAATAAAGATTTTCCACTGAACAAGAACCAAAGATACTTAGCTGAAAGGTAGTTTGCTGGAGATAAAGTGAGAGAAGCAGAGCGGAATCAACAGATTTTTCTGGATAAAAAAATTATTTGCTCTGTTTGGGGACATAAAGTCTAACAAGACTAACCAAAAAAAAGGTAGCAAAAATCTGAATGATGCAATTTTTTTTGTTCCTAATGGGGATCTTTCACATTTTAAACCCTTTCCTCTTTCCCTTGCTATCTGAGTCAGTACTTTTTTCCTCATAATTTCCCCTGACCCTTCCCACTCTTTTTGGTACTATAATAAAAGGACTAGGTGCGTGGAGGAAGATAATATCCCTCACATCAGACAAGAAGATCTAACATACTTTTCTCACATGCAGCAGAGAAGAGCAGAAGAAGTCATGGATAATCATAGACAATTCCCTCCTCTTCCTGTCTTTACCTGAATGAAAAGGAGCCCAAGTAGGGCTCTCCTCCCATGAGGAGATACTCTTCTGTGAAGATAAGCTGCCTGCAGTCTTCCACAACATAAAGTGTATTTTCATAGGGCTTTCACAGGCTAAAGGAAGTAGTTGCTGTGTACTGTTACCTGCTATGGAATTGATGTAGAGGCTTTCTACTTGCTCTTTGTTTAATTTCCTCTGGAAAACAATCTCACATTTATTTTGATCGCTATTGACCCTGGGCAATCACAAAACTCGTTAATGCATCTCATACCTGCTTACATCGGGAGTTTCTTAAGAGGCTGGAACTGAAAAAATCCAGTCTGCTCCCAGAGGGACTTCTGCCTTCTACAGGACTGTGATATTTAACTTCAGGTCACCTCATCTTTGCAAAGTGTTGTAAAGGGGCCTTTCTGGGATAAAAGCTGCAGCAAGCTATTCCAGCCTGAGCCAAAGCACTTTGAAGTCAATAGCAACATTGCCAGCCACAAGTGCACCAACATCATGAATCAAGCCTCCAGGAACGTGAGGATGCCATAGAAAGCATATTATAACTTCCTTTAGAATAAAAAGAGAACAGTAGGTTTTTCTACCTCTTTCTCCTAACCTCTGAATGCACAGGCATGGGAGAATTGTGTTTTCAGAGGTTTTCAACAGCAAAGAAGTCCAGCAGCCAGTGGAAAGGAAAAAAACACAACTGAGAATGTGAGTGCAGGAGCCAAACCAAAACAATGTTAAATATTGGAAAGTCACAATGAAGTCCCAAGTCCCAAGACACAACAGTAGACTTCACAGGCAGTGTACTGCAGCATTTCAAAGGGGGCTGCACAGCACCTGAAGGTGAAGGTGGGTGGCATGTGGTCACAGAGATGGCTTGGCTGGACCACACTGGCTTAGCCTGAGTGGTATGCTCCGTTGAAAAATGCTTGGGCTACTGGAAGTGCTGGGTCTCCTCCCTTTTCTCAAAGCCAGTGCATTTGCTGAGAGGTAAAATGTCCGTATTATCTACCAACACTACCCCAAATGGTGGAAATGGGAGGGAAAAAGACAGAACAGACTGGAGGGGGAAGGGAAGGCAAGGGAGTGCTCAGCCCTTTCTCCTTCCATGGCAATCTCGAAGTGCCGTGACTGAAGCCTGTTTCCCAGGTCAGAGCAAGGGCCACGTGGCCAGCCTTCAGCACTTCTCTTGGAGATAACCGATAGCTACCAAGTGGTTCCTCCCTTCCCTCTGACTGTGTACCTGGATTTTCTGGTAGAGAAAGCAAAGCTCCACCAGTCTGACAGCTAAATGCTTTCATTTCAGTGGTTTAGAAAAATGTCATTTAAATGAACTGGACTGAACAGAAGGTGGGTACTTATTTTTTCATATGTACACACATGATCTCACCCAGGAATCCTTCAGTGCCTATGGTATAGGGCGTACTTGACAAGCTCTTATTGCTTGTGTGCTGTGAATTCTTAACAGAAGAACCTGTACTGCAATTTTACAGAAAAAAATATACACCCCCTACTAAAAACTGTCCTGCAGTTCTACAACAGTAGTTATTCCAATGCCTGCTATCCACATGACTCAGCCAATGTTTGGTGCTATTACAGGAATTCCAGGGCTCAGAGCAATCCGATTACGGACGTTGCATCCCTCAGAGCGGCACAGAGGGAAGATATTTCATTAGAAGACAAATAAGGAATTTTGGTTCCATGAACCACGCCAGCCTTTATACTATGGGAGTCTTCAACATCAGAGTGAATCCCACAGACATCCAGCAGCTACCACATGCCAGTGGATTTGCCTTCTGATTTTTCCTTGGTATTATTATTAGACTGGCCAAATTACTTTCACAGTGATCCCAGCTTGCTGCAAACAAGTCACTCTTACAACTCTGTTTCTAAAAGATTAAACTCACATTAACAAATGAAGATTAGGACTACTGAAAAGTGCACATATTTTGATAGCTTTTATTGACATGTAAAAGGATTAGAATCAGAAATCATTTGAATGTATTTTTAAAACTCCAGTCCTCCTTGTAAACGTGCATAATTTGAAGCATCTAATCCTGAGTCTGAGAGAGATGCATACTGGCATTTGCAGAACTCTTTCTGGAATTTTTTCCCTCTCTCCTATTACTATGATAATCAGTGTTTGTATAAAAACATTTTGGATCAAATCTCATTTTCTGAGATTTATTTTTTCTGTGGGGCATATATAACTGGCACAAATTCAATGAAAGAGAAGTATGGAGTTCTAATAAATATTAGAATTCACTTCACTAATTAGTGCCTGAATTAAAATCTCCTTGATGTCATTTCTTTAAAAAAGGTGATTACCTTAGAAAGCAGATTAAACTCATTTATTTGGTGTACTTCTCACTGTCAAAACCCCGTTGCCTAGAATTCATCTAAACATTCTAAATATTCACCTAAAATCATCTAAATATATACTTATCTTAAGCCTAGGATAAAAGTGCATGTTAACACATCTTTGAACTACTAAGGGAGAATTTGGCTTTGCCCTCTCATTTCATTTATCTTATTGTCAGTTATTTATTTTCTGCTTGGGATAACTCCTTCCCATCTCTTTTGCTTCCCTCTGCTTTCAAAGGAGGTAGAAAGGATGCCCTGCCACAGAGGGTCGGTCATAGATGTGGCTCTTCCATCCAACCAAAAAGCAAGAGTCATCTTTATTTCCTTAGCCCAATGAGTGTGGCAGATGAATGACTTCTATGCTCAATCCTCTGTCCCTCTGCAATCATTCCTGACTTGGCCTAAACACAGAGCAGCAAAAAAACCAAACCAAAACAAAACCCCCACAACTGCAAAAGGCCCTGCTCATTGCTGCTACAAAAAAAGGTTTTTCTCACAATCTTTAGTATGTTTCCAGCTCTGGTTTTAAGTACTTCTAGCAATTAAAGCAGAGCAGCTTTCACTGTTCCTTCTGGGACACTATTCCGCAGCCCAATAAATCTCACTCCCAAGAAACCTCTTTTACACATCTACTCCTGTGCTTACAGCACTTTTCCAATCTTGGCCTAGCATGAGTGGAACAAGTATCCTTTTCCCCACAGAGTTTACATAATAACACAATAATGTTGCAAAAGCTGTGTGCTCCACTGAGTTACTTCCACTTACCAGAAATTTATGTGATAACTTCTGTGTTGCCTGCAATTCATAATTTCTAATTTTGATAAATTACAACAATTCAACTGAAATGCAAAATTATCCAAAACAGACAGTGTTATTACAAACTTTGTAGAAGACATAAGAAAAAAAAGCATGGAAAATTTTTAAACTGCTGGTACTGAAGCAAAGTCTGATGCATCTTTCTCCCCAAATCCCACAAACTGGTTACAGGTATCTTGCCAGCACTCACTCTGCTGATGATGTTTTCTTCCTCTTTTCAAAAGACTGGCAGCCAAGTTATTTTAGAAATTATAAAAAGAAGCACTTTTGTTTGCATTTCACTCAACTCAGCTTGAGTTAAAAGTGATTCCAGAGTAATGCCTAAGTTGCTGTTAGGCAAGTACCTTGCTATTTGAGATGGTGTGCCACCTTCCCTCACCCAAGGATAGGCAAATCTGTGGAGCTGCCCAGCATGGCCTCCACAGCAGGCACTCAGTGAAAGGCAAAAACCGGATTTTCCCCATGGAAATTGCAAGGGGAGGAACTTTCTACCAGGGTCTGGTGCTAATCAGGAGAGCTATTTGACACAGAGCCATAAAAGGGGCAGGCAGCACATCTGAAGCCCCAAGCTCTCCCCGAAGTCTTTCATCCCTGTAGCTGAAAGAAAGTCATTCACTCTGCTGGTTCCCTCCAGGTCTGGCAAGTCCTGCAGTGCAAGGAAGTAGCCTTCAGAGCCTGTTTCAGATAGACCACTAAATGTGCGAGCATGTACAATGCTTTTATTTACCACGTGTGCAGTGATAAACGTCTGCACCACAGAGCAGCTCGTGACTTCTGAGCCAAAATCACCTACAAAATTACATATACATTCACCAGTTTGCCATAGGAAGACCCCATTAGACAAATCCCAAGATGACTAGCTAAATATGAGAAAGATCTGAAAATTACTGCACCGATTTTTTTGAAATCTTCCCCCTAAATGATTTTTGCTATTTGTAGATCAAAAGCCATTGTTTATCTCACTTCCAAAGAACAAGGCAAAATTCATAGCAGATGTGCTTCCAAATAGCTGGGTGGAAACCTATTTTTGTTTTTTTAATTCGCTATTCACTGAAATAAACATGGTGTGAAATATTGCCATTCAGTTTTGTTTGCAGGAAGGCATAACAGGAAGGCACCATTATTTTTTTTTAAATGTTAAGGACTCAAAAGTCAAAGGGCCGGAAGAAAGATGCCATGCCCCTGGGGAGGCGTGACTCTCCCTCTTGACTCACTCCTAGGAATATAGAGTCAAGAGTCTGCTCAGAAACACAGGCAGAGGTGCCTATAAGCCTCAGTCACAAAGGCAGCATTGCCATGCTTCATCCCTGGGCTAGAGCAGTTCACCTCATGGCTTGGGATGTCCACTAGTCCCTGACCAGTTGCACTGGCTCTGGCTGTGTAAGTAAAATAACTTATTTCCGATCCAACCCTTCCGAACTTGCCAAAACTGCTTTAAATCAGAATAAAAATCAGAATTACATCTTGCAGATGCTGTTTTTCATGCTATGCCTTCGTATCAGTCATCCTTTTCCAGATAAAAAGGTCACAGTTTCATTGGTGGTTTAAAGGACTAACGTTTACTGGCAGCCCTGACACAACAGAGGAATTGAATTAAAAAGTGGCAAGCAGATGACTGCTAATTATCCTTTCACTCATGAAGTTTAAATATAGCTGCCTGTGTTTCAACACAAAGAAGGCCTGCAACTAGGACCCATTCAACTGCAAATGCATCGCAATCCCCTCTTTACTGTGCTTGTAGAGGATGCAAAACAATACCTCAATATCAGTTCTACTTGGTGGTTATAATTTTCTTCACTACTGTGTATATTAGTCACAGATAAATCTTAAAAGCTGTGATTCTCCCCCCAAAAATAGGAAAAGCAAACACACATGCTCTGGAGGGAGAGCCTTGCTCAACATCTCCTTTATGGTCTGATTCTATGATATACTGAACATCCTTATTTTGTCAAGAGGGCATTTGCACCTTTTGATATCCAATGATTTAGCCATAAGAAAAGAACCTGGCAGTGTTTACACTTGCCGTGTATAGGTGGAGCGGGTCCCTGAGGATAATAAAAATTCTGTGGCAAGGAAATTCTGACACTTTTCTGCTGCCTTCATTCCTGTTCCTGCTCCACAAACTAGAAGGAAGAAACTCCTATACCAAATCTCTGTATGATCAAAACTTATAAAAACCTCAGTTAATTTTTTGAAGTGACAATTTGCCATTTTCAAATTTTGTCAGATATTTCTCCTGAAAATTAATAAATATGCCTGAAATGAGGACTGTTTCTATAGAAGAAAAAAAAAAGATTGATTTTCACAAAACTCTTTTTTTATCAGGAAAAAATTGTATTCAAAGAAACTTAAGCTAACTCAATAACTTTAAATAAAGTAAGGACTGCGACAGAGTTTATCTGTTTCCTGATCCTTGCCACTGTGCCAAGCTTTATCTTAGAAAGTCTCTGAAACACTTCTCCTTCAGTCCTAATACTCAACAATCCTTTTTTTTAGAATTTTTAGGAGATTTTTTACCAAGAATTCTTAGTTTCCCAAAGTCTCAAGTTTCCCAAAGAATTCTTAAAACTGAAGGGATCTGCTCAGCCTATACAAATTCTGACCTATATCTCCCTGTGACAGTAAGAAAATAAACTTAACATTTATTTACTTGATGTTATTAACTGCAGGTAATTATATTATTGATTTATGAACTTAATGTTATTAATTGGAGGCTCCTAGCCTCTTCACATCTCGGTGCATCAGACTCAAAGGGGCAGGATGCAACAACCTGGCATGTGCCTAACCAGACCTCAACAGAGGATCACCAAAAGTGGTACGTAGGCTATCAACACAATATAAATGACATTTACTGGAAGCTATGGAGCAGGCAGGAAAGAAGCTGCTTGGGAAGAGGGGAGTGAAAGACTGGGAAGAAGGTAAAAGGAAGAAAGAAATGAGTGTCTCTTACTACCAGTATAGTTTGGACAGGAAGAACTTGGGTAAAGGCGCCAAAACAGAGCTACTGACTGATGCAGCCAGCTAGAGGAAATAGTGAGTGGTGCTGTGCAACTGGACAAAATCCCCTGGTGGGAGCCAACATAATTTGTTTGCGAGACTGAATTCATGTCTGAGGTTGAAGGCAAAGAAAAAGCAACTGCTTTTAATAGGAGTCCACTCTCTCCAAACAAGTTTTTCTTCTGGATACTGTAAATTGAGCAAATGTTTAAAAATGTGGGGCAGGTTATAAAATACATATTTACAGAATCACAGAATCACCGAAGTAACTAGTTTGGAAAAGACCTTTGAGATCATCAAGTCCAACCTACGACCTAACACCACCTTATCACCTAAGACATGGCACTGAGTGTCACATCTAGTCTTTAATTAAACACCTCCAGGGATGGTGACTCCACCACCTCCCTGGGCAACCCATTCCAATGTCCAATCACTCTTTCAGTGAAGAATTTATTCCTAATGTCTAGCTTAAACTTCCCCTGGTGCAGCTTGAGACTGCGTCCTCTCGTCTTGTCACTAGTTGCCTGTTAAATGCTACGTTGTCTGAAAAAAAAAGACAGCAAAAATATTATAATTATTTCAAAAAGAATTTTTGGAATATTTTAGCTTATGTGAAGTGCAGCCACATTGCCATCTCTGGTAGAGTGCTTCCACTTCCACATTTCCCTCCCAGCCCCTCAGTTAGGTCCTGTATTTCTCTGAACACAGGTAAGCATGAGAAATGAGAAACGCAGAATGTGTCAGAAATATATAAGGAACGCGAGGGAAACGAGAGAGGGTAGGGAAGTGTTTCATCACCAGGAGTGCCGTGGTTGAAGCTGCTCTTTAGCTCCCCTTGGCTACGGAGCGCTCCCTCCACCTCAGAGTGCCGACGACTTGCAAAGCCCAGCAGCTTTGCAGCTCCAGGCTGTATGAAAGCACGGCCCACTCTTCTGAGCCCACTGGACTAAATACTTGATACTGATAAAATTTACTAATATTTCACTGCTTCTAAACTCAAAAACTGTAACAACATCAGAGGCAGCTACAGAACTTATACAACACAACCCCTTAAAAGTCCAAATCTGCATCAAAACCGCATGATGGGGAACAAGTGTTCTCAGCTCACCACCAAGGGAAATGTTGACTGCCTACAAACTTGGCTTGTATTTCAGGAAGATCACTGAGCTTTCCACATGAATGAAGAGCAAGAGCATCCCTTGTTTTGGTGGGGTTTAAGACTGACTATTTCAAAGATAAAGTGAGAAGTGATTGAATTTGAAACACTGAAGTCAGGATTTTCTATCTTCTTCTGTATATTTTTCCTTTTGTGTCACTTGGTTTGTACCTGAGCAAAACTAATTTCTGCATTTGTGGCAACATGATAGGTAAAATGCTAGGGGAAAAGAAAGATAAAGAAAAGATTACCACTTAAGAGATGTTTGTCTTATGATAAAGCATATTCAATGAGAGCTACCAAAAATTCAGAAACATGACTAATACTGGTGTTTTTGAAAACTGAAATCCTACAGGATTTCTGGCACTGAAAAGAGTTTGATTTCAAAAAACATAAATAAATTTAAAAAATTAAATCTTCACCTACCTTTAAAAAATCTGCCAACTCTCCTCAGCCTTTTGACTATCGCTTGTATCTCATTTTTCAGGAAATAATGGCAGAAAGAGAAAGACATGCAGGAGTGGGATGGGAAAGAAAGATAAACTATTTATGCTAATGATGGGTTTGACTAATGAAATATTTAGGTTTTAAAACCAAACCAGAAGCTTCTTTTGAACAAGTTACTTATACTCAGTAAGAGAAGGAGAAAAATTTTTCTTCAGCTATGCTTTAGATCACTTCTTTAGCCTTCATACTTGACATGTGGTTTGATATTAGATGGTTACTTGCTAGAAGCCACAGAGCAGCAGGAAGTGCTAAATGCCAAAGGGCCTTGAGAAACTAAAACACACACAGCAGCAAAACACTGAGCAGATCCCACCGTCAGCTACTGCAAATGCTTTAATGCTGCAAAATGTGCATTAAATCCTATGCTGCAATTGTTTGGATTTCAATTTCTACTTAGCCAAACACGAAGATTTTCATCACATGTAGAATTTTTTTTTTAAGCCTGAGCCAAAGTCTGAATATATGACTGTAAAGTTTTTGTCTCAAAAAATGTGTCATGTGTAAATGGCATATGGAATACGTGGTTTATATTTATAAACCCTGGAATTCTGAGGGTTTCCCCTTTCACACTTAATTATAATAACAACCTACACCAGTTATTCTGCAAGAGTTGGTGTGGAATAACATCTTTTAGTCCAGTACAAAAGAAACGTGTTCTTATTTTGCATGTATTACGGCATAAACTCAGATTAGAAAGGGCTGACTATATTCTGACACATGCTTCTTCCCTGCACTCCCATCTATCTTATAAACTAAACTGGTTTTCAGGCAGACTTGAACTTTGTCAGTGTATTCAGCATAAAATAACTCCTAGATTTTTCTTCAACATCATTCTGAAACTACAAGTTACATATAAGGTTGACTAGGATGGGATTTAACATTCTGGGATGAAGGTCTAAACAGATTATTACAAAGAAGTAGATGCTTCAATTCTATAGACACATGTCAAATATCATATGGTTGCACTTGCTGCCTCTTTCTGAGAGTTTAAATTATTAAATTGATGCAAAAACTTTACTGTGGATTTAGGATAAGACTCTATTGGAAATGACACTGTCATGCTGAGTCTCATTTCTAAATCCCCCTCAGTTATTATTTTTCTTAATTTCTACTATAGTTTTCTATCACAAATTATCCGCCTTGGGCTTCTTGCAAAATTCTGTACATCAATTTATGTTGTAAACAAGTCCTGCTTAAAACAATGGAGAATCATATTTTCCCATAACTCCCATATTTTCATACAATGTACCAAAATCACCTGCTTTAGTTATGGTGTTCTCCCACAGCATGAATCTTCTCCCTCATCAGTTCCATTTTACGACTGAAAAACACCATCTTTCTAACTCCCAGAAACCTTGGTAGGACTCTTGCTTGGTGTATATGGAAACTAGAATATGTAGTCATTTGGGGAAATACGAGTACAAGTGTGGAGGGAAATACAGGCAAATGTTAACAGCTAACTACCTATCCACCCAAAATTTACCTTTTTCCCTAGATTCCATGCCCCCAGATAATCAGGTCAATGTCTAGAGTAAGAGTATTCTGGATTTCACCCTTTTTAAATTCTCAGATACCTTCAGCTGTGAAAAATGTATCCTTTGTATCAACCAGAGAGTTTGTTCATTAAGAAGAGAATCTGACATTTGTTAAGTTTGTAAAGTGGAGTACTCTAATTATGAAAAGCTTAAGTAAGTCCAAAAATCATCAATTTTCTGCTCCTATAATATCAGCCACTTTGATACTGTGATCACTACATGAAAACTTCCCCAGTTCATCACTTAACTGGGGGATTTTAAGCAACCTTTTCACCCACCCTATTTTGGAGTCAGCAGCAGATGGCATCGTAGCTGTTACTTATTATCATTTTGAATAAATTAACCGGCAAAGATTCCCAAAATAATCCTGGGATATACAAGTTTTGAGACAGGACTGTCATTTGCACTCAGGCTTTAATTTTCTTCTGCAATCCAGCATCTAGGGTATATAGCCTGAGGTATTGATGAATTCCTGTCTGAATTCTCAGGTAGGGGTTTTTTTGTCTGTCATCAGAAGGGCTCAAAAAAACCGTGAAAGGAATGGAAACATGTGTGAGGATCTCACCTCCTCACCTGAAAGGTGCATTTCTTACTCATGGAACAAATTATCTGAAACTTCTCCTTCTTGCCAAAGAGCAAGACCTCAAGAGGAACTGCAACCATATGACAGTGTCAATCCCAGAACAGAGAGATAGGTGGTTTTTTGACTTCTGGTCTGAGCAGTAAAGTTCCCTTTTCACCAAGACGTACCTCACCACAGACCTCACCGCCTTCGGTGCAACAGAATGCAAGGCTGTATAGCAAAACCCACAACACTAACAAGAGAGCGAGCTGGAAACTGCCTACGTGGACACGCAGGTACAGAGCGGGCACCTCAGCAGCGGAGGTTGGTGCCTGAGGCCTGTCACAGAGACAACCGCCGCCACCGCTTCGCAAACGGAGCGCAGAGGTGGCCGATGTGAAACTGCACCTCCTCCACTCTGCACCCCTGAACTCACTGCTCGTGCTGAGAGCTACCTTCAGCCCCACAACCACCAAATCTAGATTTTGGAGGAGTTCTGGGAAAGCATTTGAACAGGCTCTTTTTCTCAATTGCAGTTCAGTCCCCACCTATGTTGGACGCATTAAGAAACTCAACTGACTGGATCCACCTTTAAGGTGTGTTTAAATCTAGTCACTAAACATGGAAGACTGCTTAAAGTATGTAATTCAAGTAGCTTTCTTCAAGTGGCTCTAGTGTTGCTCTGAAATTTTAGGAGAGTATGTCTTTCTTCATCAATCTCCTTCAGATGCTGTGACAAACCAGCCAGTTCTCAGGTGTGGTGTACCACAACATCGAAATGATGCACGGAGTGCAATGTGTCTGCCAGAGAGGCTTTGAATTCTGCTGACATTACCCTTTTTCTGGGTCTAAATCAAAATTCTAGATCGTGCCACCCTTATTCGTGATGAGGATCACCTTAGTCCTCCTTGGGGCTTACCAGAAATAAAAACAGTTGGAAGGTAAAGGTCTGGTAAAACACTGGGTGAGGTGAGAGCGTAGAAAGAGAAAATAAGTCATCTTCTACCGCTAACAGTAAAAGAAAATGTTAGCTCTAAGAAGAAAATACTGAAAATATATTGTTTTCACATACAGACAGCAGCTAATGAAGTGAGATGCTGTAAAGCGATACCAGAAGTTCCTTCTGTCAGTGTATAAGAATAGCAGAAGAAGGAGTGGGGGTAAGAAAGAACAGACAGCATAAACATGGGGACCACCCGACCAGCCCCACTGCACTATCAGGATACACACAGTCCTGACCTAGAATAACAAACAGATGGGTTTAATGAACCACCGCCAAAGCTGCTTTAAAAAATGATATTGTATTTCCCTTAGCTAGAAAGGTCTCTAAAAATATTGCCTCTTAAGAGATCCTGCACTAAGAATGGTGGATCAGGAGGTGGTAAAATAAATGACGGTGTGAACCTCTGTAGGGGTACCAGCCCATCACTGATGGAGTGCAAGGAGACAATGTCTTCTCGGCACAACTCATTTCAGGATCTAGAAAATGAAGACAAATATGCAACAGAAGCTGCAGCTTGTGACTTTGACACTTGCAAGTGACTCACTTCAGGAACAGGCATCAAACAAACATTTTGCAGGTTATTTAAAACACAAATTGTTCTTCTATAAATGCAGCAGCTGGAGCACAGGTAACATCTGATACAAATGAGTGACCTACTTTAATCAAATGGTATGGCTAGAGAAAAAGGTAAAAGCAAAAATAGTGGCTCATATTGTTTCTCTAAGTGCTTCACATCTCTGTCCCCATTACAGTTGTTCTCCAGGTTAGTAGGGGAATGAAAAAGCAGGTTATTTTAATGGCACCTCAGTATAAAACCAATTCTCTAACCACCACATTAAAAATTAAACTGTTTTGCATCTTTAATGCATACTTGCCTTTTTAAAGAGGGAATCAACACTTGTGTGCCTGCACATAAGTGTTTTTGTTGTGTCCAATGAGCAGCCAGAAAAAAGATACAGGAAGCAGCAATGGAGAAAATACAGAATGAAAGAAAATAAGTTAAAACAAAACAAAACAAAACAAAAAAAACAGAGAAAGCAACTTATTGGCAGGAAGCACATCCTCAAAATTAAAAGAAAAAATCAAGTAGGGCAATAAGGAGGCCTAAATGTTGCATGTAAAAAACTACAAATAACATCACATCTTTGAAAACACGATCATTTTATCTCCACTGGACTTGCCAGTGTCTCACAAGGAACTCAGCTCACTATTAGTAGTCTTTGTAGTTAAGCCAACAACTGCAGCCAACTCTGTGGTAATCCCTCTGGATCCAGAGGTGTACACATCAAGTCATAGGGCATTGTTCACGCAACACTCTTCCAGGCAGTGCTCAAATACACCTTACACCTAAAAGTAGTCCTTTCTGAAGCACTAGAACCTCCTCCCTCTTCCCTGTTACAAATGTCCTTCACTGTCACTTTTAAGTATATACAGAAAAAGGTAGAGCAGAAAATAATACAGACAATGGCACACAGGGTTGTTTTTTGCTAGCAGGCCCTGGCCCCATGAGTTGAATCTGCTCCTATGTGACTAAACAAGTTTTTACTCCCTCTCTCCTCATCAGGCAGGCATAGCTCTATACTTGAGCTTCCCCAAGCAAATGGTCTGCTTCATGTTAAGACTCCCTGAGGAGCAAACATAAGAGAACACCGTAGTCCATTGCAGACCCAACCACACACTGCAGTGTCTTACTTGTGCTGCAGCAGATGAGGTCCTTCAGTGCTGTCTGGAGCTTCCCTGGTGGTGGTATGATTCATGTGTACCTCTGTGCAGTACTGTGTGAATGCATCCAAAATACCTGCATCGCCAGGATGTACGCACCTGAAGGCTTCTTCTAGTCAACAGAGCAGGGCTGATTTGCAACAGGGCAAGCACACATTTTCAAAATGTGCTCAGCCCTACAAAGACCAGAATTTCATTTTCCTTAGTGCCCTGCCTCAGGAAACACAGTGAGTAAAGCACAGCCCAGTCACTTTGGCCGCTTTGGCCACTTTACACTGCAGTGTAAACTAGGACACTCACTTCTTCTCATTTTACATAAACAGAGCTACTCCAAATTCTGCAGAAAGCCTACTCTGCCCCAAAGGGGCAACTTCCACTACCAAATCATCCCATGTACACTTGCAGTGATTACCTCCTGAAGGAAGATGGTGGGATACTGATTTACACATTGTTTTTGCCTCACCTATTAATGAAAATCCCGAAGCAGATACACGTGGATGATGTAAAATTTTGACATGCAGTTGAAGTGTAATGTGTGAAGCAGCAGGTTGAGGAATTTTGATGTTCTGGCAATACACCGTGAAGCTTTCCTGGGACTTTTCTGCCCTTGCAGTCAGAGATGCTTTGGCAAAAGGGTGGGTACCCGCGATGTTACCGGGATTCATTTAAACGTGTGAACACGGGTATAAAAAGCTAGGACAACTTTCCGAACATCATGTCAAGGACTAAATCAACATCAGGTGCCCCAGAAATCCACACATTGGCCACCGAGAGAAGACAAGTCCTACATCTGGGAGAGCAGGGCAGGGTGTAGAGGAGGATGTCTTTTTCCAAATTCCCTAGTTCAGCTCGGCTCAGAGGTCTCGGATACAAGGACCCGTCCCGCCCTCCCCCTTACCTGAGCCACCCACGTTGGACCGCAGCAGGCAGGTTCTCCGGAAGGAGGAGAAGGAGGAGATGTCGCTTTGGGAGCGGCCGCGGGGACCGGGCAAGGACCAGACGGGTAGCGGTGCTGTCCCGCTGCTCCCTGGCCTCTCAGCCATCGTCGACGAGGAGCCGAGAAGGGCAGGGAGGAGAGAAGAGGAGGGAGAGAGGCGGCGAGGGAGGGGACAGGGAAAGTTTACAGAGGAAGAGCCGCCCCTCTCCTCCGACCGCCCCGCCGGGACGCCGACGGCAGTTTTGGGACTCTGGGAACATAAATTTTGTGTTTGCACAGGAGCAAAGCAAAAGTGCAGGAGTCACTGCCCGGATGCACCCATCCCCCGGGGTACCTTCACGCTCCCGCCATTTCCATCTCTCGCGGAAAAAAAACCCCAAAAGAGCCGAGCAACCCACACCACCACTTCTGGTTTTTGTAACAGCGCGCTCTCCCCCCGGCAAACCGGGAGGTTGCACAAGGCATCGCATCCCTGCAGAAGAGCCGCGAGGGCGATGAGTCAAATATCTCCTCCCACCCCTCCACCCCCCTACCCCCCCCAATATTTCTTAAGGATTGGGTTGCATACAAGAGACTTTACTCAACTAACTTTTGGAAGAAGGTACTCTCCTGCCTTTCAGATCTGTCACATAGACTTAGGCGGAAGCAAAATCAAGCTCCATAGTTTCATTTCCTGGCGTTTTATAGAAACGCTTTTACACCAAGATGCATCTTTAAAAGGACGTTTAATGCTTACACTGCTTTTTACAGGCAAGTCATATTATATTCTACCTTGAATACAATCTTCGCTGCCCTGCAGCCACAATGACAAAGACAGGAAGGACTGCACCCTACCTTTTTAATGCATCCGGAGTTGCATTACTTAGCCATTCAATGTGAGAGTTGCATTCAAGATGTATGAAAACATTTTAACAACTACGACTCTCCAGGTCTGAATCAAAACCTCTCGAGTCTGAAACCTGACCATGTGAAATTCAGTTTCAGGTTTCTGCTTCCACCCAGGCAGGAAGGTGCCTTCCTCTCTCAGTGCTGAGCCCCGTGCAGCTCCCCAGGCACAGCGGTTTTGTGATCATCCCAGCAGTCACGCGATGCAGGCACCCTTCGCCTTTGTCCAAGCAATCGATCCAGTACCGGAGTCTCGTATGTCAGCCATCAGTCAGGTCAAAAGGTCTTTTCTGCTCAGCACCTCCCAGGGACTTGTCTTCACTATTTCCTCTCCTTCTTCCCTCTTCTGACAGACCAGCCTGCTCCTTCCCTAGCCACAGAGCTTTCCCAACGGGACTGTGCTGTGAGAGGGAGAGGAAGAGGCTTCTCCTAGCAGAGCACAGCAGTGAACTCCACACTTCCCCTCTCGTGGGGCCCAGAGGCTCCATGGCCACACAGACACACATGCTGTACCCATGGTTAGAGAGCTTTTTGCAGCTGCTGACAACAGTCCTGTGTTACTCACAAAATCTGACAATGTGCTATTTTTATTATTTACCCTTTGCAGCTTGCAACATTACAGATATGATTGTACACCAAGGACCTTTGCCCCCACCAGAGACTTCAGTAGATGGGCGTGCGTGGGCTGGTGACATTTTCTGGACCTGTTAATGCCTTAATCAGAAGTGTACTCGTCACTGCTATTTACTGAACCACTTGCCACTTTTTTGGGTTTTTTTAAATTTAAAAGATGTGATCAAGTTCATTTTTTAAATACACAGTTCCTGCTCCAAACCTCACCAAAGTTTATGGCAGGGCAGTGAACTTCAGGTCAGATCCTGAGCTTTTTTTAAATCATTTTTCCTTTCAAACATTTTGAACCATCATTTACAGAGCAATCATAACTTTGTTGTGCTGTACAGAATGTATGCTTCAAAACTCCCACATTGAGGAGCTGCTCAGTGTCTGCAATCCTTTGGTGTGACCAAAATGGACACCATGAAGAAATCCAAAGATAAACTAGAAAAGATACCATAGCAAGAGGTCAAAAGCATCTAAAGATTCCTTTTGAGAAGCAAAATGACATCTAAAGGGACGAAGGCAAAAGATGACATAAAGTAGGTCAAAAATGAATGTAAAAGGGATATGAAGAGGCTCCTATTGTAATGTCAAAGTGCTTTTGTAAATCAGAGTAATGTGAACAGTCAGTCAGAAAGAATAGTACCGTGGAAGTCACAATAGTTTTTATCTGCCTGTTACTTAATATATTCATCAAGGTATATCAATGAAAATATTACAAAATCATATACATCTTGTTTTCACAGCCCTTTAAATATTTTTGAATTAGAGGTAACAGCTGCGAGTAATGGCTGTGGAAACTGAAGCTCTGTTTCCATAGAATAGCAGTGAAGTATACATCCTTCCCAGTTGGAGAGAGATTAATTCAGTTGCCTGCTCATCCATTTTCAACTGTCCTGATGAGATTGACAAAGAAATTTCCATTCGTGGTGGTGGTTACGGAAGGTTAGTGTTTGCTGATTAAACCAAATTATTTCACAAAGTCTGTCCCATGGCAGCTGGGGGCTGAAGCAAAAATACAGAGTTTGGGCATCAGGAAAGACTGGAGAAATACCAGATGGAGGATGCATCTTTTAAAGTATGTGCCTGCCACCCGTGATCTGCAGCACGAACACCAAATGTTACCTACTGAATTGAGGCAGCTTCAGCACAGGCCATTTTAATGATCAAAGAGATGTTTCCTTGACAGGCTTTGGGGCACCTGTATACCCGGGAAGCCACCACGCACAAGTCACAGAGCAATGTTACACCCTGCCCTTCTTGGGAAGGTGAGGGAAGCTGAGCCTGTGCTCGGAAGCAGGCGGGAAGGGCAAAAGCAGCAGGCTGCCGAGCCACCCCTGGAGCAGACGCTGGCTGCAGATCCGGACTCAGACCCGGACGCCCCTGTAGATCCCGCAGACACCGGCAGGCCGCTCTCGGGCGAGGCTGACGGGGCGGCCGCTGCTCCCAGGGGAGGAGCCGGCGGAGTCGGGCGCGGGGGAAGCACGCCGCGGTGTCGGCCGGGGCAGAAGCCTGTTGCTTCATTTTCTTAAAATCCTTAAAATCCAGGGGGCAATTTTTGATCGAGCAGCCAGATAAAGCGGCACCGATGGGGACGAGCCCCCGGCGGCAGGCGGGCAGGGGGAGGCGCACAGGGGCGGCGGTGCCGGCTGAGCGCCGCCAGGGGCCGAGCCGGAGCCCGGCACCCGCGTTCCGGCCGGAGGGCTCGGCGGAGCGGGCGGTGG
>WBMZ01007809.1:0-47019 GCA_013400975.1 Atrichornis clamosus | reverse complement strand
CGGGGGCCGGCCCGCTCCTCCCGACCGCCGGCCCCCGCCTGCCCCCGGTGGGCTTCGTCCTCCCCGCCACCCGCAGCACCCGGGAGGGGCCGCCCGCAGCCGGGTTTTGCGTTTGCTCCTTCTCCGAAAGGAAGTTTGAGCATCCAAGCCCTCAGCACCCGCACCCAACTCCTCCTCACTGCCTGACCCGAGGAGCTGCCGCTCTTTGCTTACAAGGAGCTGTAAAAACAAGGCCCGCAGCACCCTTAGTAGTTTTCCATCTATTACAGATTCTCCTCTAGTGTTTTCAGCTGCAGAGGTCACCTTCCCCTAATACTCCCTCTGCAAAGGAGAGCAACTTCTTAAATAACAATATGTGTATTAGAAGAGCTTAATTAAGTTTCCTTTTTTTTTTTTCTTTTTGATGCCTTTTTTTACACGCCTATTTGGCCACGACAAAAAAAGGTAAACTGTTTTACTAGGTCTTTCCTCCTCTCACCCCTTTTTGTCCAACCAGAACCCCATAACTAACAACACAAAAAGAAAGCCTTTACACCATCAAGTCCTGGCTTACATACAAAGTCACTTTGTCAAAGAGCAGCTCAAAAGCCCATACCTTGACTCCAAAACCAAAAGATGAGACCAGCTTAGTTTCCTCTTCCTTTCCCCCCATCCCAGTGTCAGGGGCACCACAAGGTCTCAGCCGCACACGCAGGGTTTTATACGCCCTCTCAGGCAGTGACTCATTCAGAGCGGGGCTGCAGCAGGTGTAAAGAGTTTGTGCTGGGCAGGGACAGGTGAGGAGAGACCAGAAATAATGATCTTTCACAGGAGGCAATGATTGGGCTGGTGGGATTTTTGGGAGTGGAATTGCTAGGAAGGAATAGAGGAAAGGCATAGGAGAGGCGAGTTAAAATCTTGACTTTGTTAAGAGCATGCTCTACCACATGAAGCAAATCAATGTATCATCCAGTTATAATGACAAACTATATAATAAACTTCTTTTTTTCTTTTCTCCAGACAAAGTGAGATGTAACCTGCTGGTACAGGTCGCTCAGCTCTTTAAATAAACATAACTGTTCAAAGAAAATAGCATATTCCTTATCAAGAAATTGTTCATTATTTTTTCTGTTTGCTGTGCTACTAGTAATAACATTTATATTAGTGGTTTGCTCTCTTTGTGTCTCTAAATACACCCCAAAGTTTTACCTGTTTAATTTTAGAGAAACAGTATGTTTTCTGCTGGATTTCAGCCCAACTGGATCCAACCCAATTCATTTGGTTGTAGCATTGTGCATTCAATATTAAAACTTTCAAAAGACAGATTTGTTGCAGGTCAGGGCAATTTTTTCCAAGGAAATATTGCTAACCCCTGCATGTGTTGAAAATAAAGTGTCAAAGTGCCTGTATCAGCAATAAAGACAGTCAGTGACAAAAGACATCAGAAAGAACTTCAGAGTTAGGCTTGGTGGAGAAAATGGTCAAACAAGACAGTGGGGAAAGTCCCTTCTGGCTTTGCCTCTCTGAATTGTAAAATCTGGGGAAATTATTCATTAATCAATATTTCTCATGCTGCAGCATCTTTATAAATAAAGTACAAATATGTGAAAAGAAAGGATGTTTGCTGTCTTCTCTAAGGGAGATGGGGTAGAAGGGAAGGAAGAGGTAAGAGCTGCATTTTTTGTGTCATTTGAAACACCATTAACGCCTGGATTGAGGATCCAAAACTCAACACAGGTTCAACTTCTGTTCTGGCCAATTCATTTTGGCCAAGGGCTCTGGCTGAGAAAGGGGATGGCTCAGCCATGCAGGAGGTGCCACCTCCGAAGTTAATGGTGCAGCCAGATTTTACAGAAAACCAAAATCAATTCTGAAGTGCAGCACTGCATGTTGTGGTGGGTGTGGGATTGATCACCAAACTGTTCAGTCATCTGTGTGTGGGGAGAGGGGCAGGACAACAGAGATCACCCCACCAGAAACCAGAGCCCTCAGGGATGAGCCTGCCGGGCTTGAGGCAGGGGCTTGGCTTCAGCAGCTGCACAATTCACTCCTAAGAGCTGACCTGGGATTCAGAACCAGGGATCTTCTAGGGGAAGGTGTCTCTGCCCATGGTAGGGGGTTGGAACTACATGATTTTTAAGGTCCCTTCCAACCCAAACCACTCTGTGATTCTATGCTATTGTTTTCAACCCCTTTTCTCGCTAACCTTTACAATCACTGGGAAAGTCACTTAAAATGTAAAGCATGTGCAGTGGATGCTGTACTGTTCTCTAAGGATGCAGAGCACTTAATAGACTGGAGAGGTTTTCACTTCCCCCTTGCCATTGACTCCGAACCCAGATTGGCACCATGTCCTCTCAAGGTTAAATATTTTACTTAGAAGCACTGTAACCAAAATAGCCAGTTATCTATGTTTTTTCCCTGCCTAAAATTGCAAATTCCCTGTATGCTGCAAGTTTCTCTACCCCGCATAACCTGCCAAAATCAGAGGCTTCTGCATTATCAACAAAAATATCTGCAGACTGAAAGAAAGAGGCATGATGAAAGAGGCAGGAATCAGAAATCACCGGAGAGCATTCTTTTGTTATTCATTTCTGTGGTTTATTAGTTGGAAATACTGATTTTTAACTCAGATCAGTATGCCATGGAGCATATATGTAACCAAGCAAAACAGGCCCCACCTCCACAGCAAGTTAAGAAATATCCATTCCTTTCCTTTCTTACCCTTGCTCTGGGTTGAGGCGTTTCAGTGCAATCCTTCATTGGTCTTGTCCTTCAGGGCTTCTCACCTCAGGTGAATTCAGAGACCAAATTCAGATAGTAAGCAGGTTTATTCTTCCATGCAGGTAGCATAGCTGGGAAAGAGTGGGAATCATGTCCCATTCCAGCTCTGCCTTGTCAGAGGACTTTCAAAACTGAACTTCACCACTCTCTGCCTCCACTTCCCCTTCTGTAAAATGAAAATAATGACACCTAATTTTGTAATAGTCTCTTATAAAATCTGTGTATTATTATATCAGCAAACTCTGATGTACAAAGTAATAATACATCAGATTTCTTTAACAGGTGATATTCCTGTCACAGCCTTATTGCAGAAACCAAAAAGTACCAATAGCACGTCCTATTTAAGAGACTAGGTCACATAAAAATTTATATGAAGATATATTTTGTCTGTATAAAATGAACTAAAAAATCATTGTCCTGACAGCAGAATGCTGCACCTTATGCTGCTACTCCTGGCACCTGTGAGGAGATGTATCAGCCATCCTAAGTATGTCAGGGCATGCCACAGAAGGTAAAGGCAATTTTAAAATAGTTACCATTAATTTTGCAGCTGAATGACTTTCCCAAATTGAATATTGGGGACATCCAGCACACAAATCAGTGCACGTCTCCATCACACGACTCACCTTTACACCAGCTGGTAGCATCTGTTTCAAGGGGGCCCTCTCTGCCCACTAAACAGCAATCACTGGAATGGAGTGGCAAAGAGTCTAATTCAGAGAAAGAGAGAACAGCATCCCCTGTTACAGAGAGGGAAGTTTGCTTAAAACAACTCCACTTTTTCCAAAGTATCAGGAAGTTTGTGACCAATGAATTATTCTGAATGTAATCATGCTATGGATGAACAGATTTCTTTTTCCTCCAACTGCAAACCCAATAAATGTCAGCTGCAATTAAAACCCCATCAGGAGAATCAACTTGGATTCCTTTCTTCCATGTTCCTCACCACTGGCACTAACAGGAAAGCTGGGCAAGGCCAAGTGAAGCCAGTGCAGCCCCAGTGCTGGCTGGGATTTACAGTAATCAGTAATTTACAGTCCTACAAGGAGGCACGGGACCCAGCTTCTGCTTCCCAGCTTTTGTGTTTCGGAAGTGCTCACAGAGCAGGAAAGCCATAAGAACTTATTTTTGTCACTACAGTCAGCAGATGTGACTTGGAGAGCACACAGAGACCAGATCTGCTGAGTAGGAAATGCCATTTTTACATACTCACTCTTCAGAGTAGAACCAGGCTTCTGCCGACTGGCCCAAGGTCACTGGGATCGTTTGCAGTTGCTCTGGGAATACAGCCCGGGAGGACCAATGCTCACATCCATAACAGAATCACTGTACAGCCCTCATTCTTCCTCATATCCTTCAACCAAATCAATGCAGCTAATGCCAAGGTACACCATCTATTACAATTCTCCCAGAGATAAAGTGCTGAGGAAACCATCCACATGCATTTTGGAGTCTCAGCTAAAACATGAACCATCTGTCAATTCCCTTGGATATTTTCCCCCCATCCTACACACTCCACTACAAAATTAGGCTGACAATAAATAAAACACTTGACACACCACCCCAAAGCAAGCTAACCCTAAGCCCTGTTCTGACATTAAACCCTCAGCTTCACAGAATCACAGAATCACAGAACCATTTAGGTTGGAAAAGACCTCCAAGATCATGGAGTCCAACCTCCATCATCTGAAATACAGTTGTTCACATAAAATCCAGAGGGACTTTAGAAACTTCAGCTTCCTTTTGCTTTTCAAAACTTGAGGTTAAACTAAATCACCAAATCCACAGGTTCTAAAAGGTGCAGTGTCAGTACTGCCACTCCATCCCTCAGAGTACAGCGCTTTCTAAAATAGCACAGAGGGGCTAAAACCACTACCACATGGACTTTTGGGGTATTTCCCATGGATAACCCATGGAATTGGGATGCCTGGGTGGGAGGAGCACTGTGCTTTAGTATGAAACAGCGATACTCTCCCTCCAGACACCACCAAGTGTTTTCATTATTCCCCTTTGAGGATGGTTAAGAGCAGAGAAATCCACATTTTTGTGTTGGGAATATTCAAATCAATTAAGCTGAAATCCTACAGCAGGAACCAGATCCAGCTGTTAACAGAGCACCAAGCAGTGAGTTTTCCTCCCCTTTCTCCTGTCAGAGAGCTAAGTGGATCCCCTTGAATCCATGTGCTGGGAAAAGGTGAGGAAGCACTCTGTGATCTCCAGAAGGTCTAAAGCTGGCCCTAGGTATACAATTCCCTTTTTTTGTGAGGAAAAAATGGGTACGTGCCTGAGTTAGCCTGTACCCAGAGATTAGGGAGGCTTAGAAGCGAGCACACAGACTAAGCCAGCCAATGCAGGGACACAAAAGACTGTTTATTTTATGACCAAGACAAAATAATAATGCTTTGCTAATGAAATCTGCCTGGGTTCAGTTGAAATCCGAGTCTCTGCAGGGGCCCAGGTAGGCATTTTGGCTTTCAAGGGAGCAGAGTATTAGCTGGGCGTGCTGCTCCGTGCCGTACCCACGCGGGCCTGCAGTGTTTGTGCTGCAGGACACATTCCTTTATGTCTGCAATGTTTGCAAGTGCTCCACGGGGATTCATTCAGCTGAGAGCTGCTGTGTTTCAGAGCAAGTACGGAAAAGTGATTTTGTTTATGAAAAACGTTCCCTTTTAACCCTCCGGGCTGGTTCTGTCGCTGCCACCCCGAGGCACCGGCATGGCCGCTCCGCACGGAGAGTGCAGCGCTGCTCTGTGACAATAACGGGTGTGCAGGGCTTCTGAAAGGATCTTTTTTCTGCCAGTGGCTTCAATACTGAGAGAGTCCTGAAAAAGAAAAAGAGGGGGGTGAAAAGGGCTGCACTAGGCAAAAAGAACTGTCCTAAAAATTTTATTTTGTTGGAGCGAGTCCAGAGGAGGTCACCGAGATGATTAGAGCGATGGAGCAACATTGCTATGAGGAAAGGCTGAGAGAATTGGGATTGTTCAGGCTGGAAAGAAAAGAGAAGGCTTTGGGGTGACCTAATTGTGGCCTTCCAGTACTTGAAGGGAGCTGACAAGAAAGATGGAGGGGGGAATTTTTACAAGAGCATGGAGTGACAGGACAAGGGGGAACAGCTCTAAACTGAAAGAGAATAGGTTTAGATTAGATACTAGGTAGAAATTTTTGGCTGTGAGATTGGTGAGGCCCTGGCACAGGTTCCCTGGAAGTGTTCCAGGCCAGATTGGAGGGGGCTTGGAGCACCCTGGTTTAGTGGGAGGTGTCCCTGCCCATGGGAAGGGAGTTGGAATGACAGGGTCTTTAAGGTTCCTACCAGCCCAAACCAGTCTATGATTCTATAAGAGTTTTCACTGATTTCAATGGGCTACTGTTAATTTCTTGTATTTTTATGTCCTTATGCGACCTCTTCCTTGCCTGCCAGAGGTACCAATGCTCCCAAGAGTTGCAGGAACTGGCTGCATTTAGGGAATAATTTCTTATTGTCTTATGGAAATCCTGCTTTTCACTCCCCTGGCCATTCTGCTTACGAGCTGGCTTAATTGTCCCACTGTCTCCTTAGACTGTGAATAATTATCTCCATTTATATTGTTATCCTGCATGTATTTATAGCCTGATTCTTTTGGGTTAGCATCACCATCTGTTTCTTCAACAGTCACATATTCGGGGGAGCACGAGCGCTTTTCACATTATGCAAGCAGCTTCCTTGATTAAACCAGCACGGCGTGGATGGATTTTGTTATGAAACCCTGGCACATCTCTAACTCTCTGGCTCCCATTATCAATAACTCTGAAAAGACCATCCATTAAATTAAGCCACTTTTAAGCTGCAGCTTGCATTGCAGAACTCATATTAACTGTGATTGATTAATGTAATTTAAGAAGAGATTTCCAATGGACTATAAAGACGGTGATGTGATTAGCAGGAAACTCTGATCATTCCTAACCCAGGGATAATGCATTCAGGAGGAAGCCATGGGCTGTGGATTTCAAGTAGGACCCCTGATTTTTGCAAAATATATCTAAGTAGTTATTTTACATTTAAAATTATATTTAAAAGATAAGCATAATGCTGTAAATATGTAATTACAGCATGGTAAGATATCATAAACAGTGAGATTTGGGGATGAAAACAGATCATACAAACATCATGCTTAGACTTTAAATTAATCATATATTGTCTAAATTACTCCAATTTTAGACTTTAAGTATTTCAAGAGCAACAACATTAAGTATCGTATATTATGCCTTTATAAGATCCCCAGAGATAATCAGGAGGATTTTACAGAATTTAAGAGAATGAAAATTCACACTCCAGTGAGAGCACATTCTCACCAGGCACAGTAACTGCACAGCTTCCCTCCTACTGTCCTTGAACAGCAAAGGCAGACAGCACTCCAGGTAGTGACCACAGAATCATGGAATACCAGGTTGGAAGGGATCTTAAGAATTATCTGGTCCAACTTTTCTTGGCAAAATCATGGTTGAGACAAGATGGTCCAGCACCCTGTGCAGCTGAACCTTAAAGTGTCCAGTGTTGAGGAATCCACCACTTCCCTGGGGAGATTATTCCAATGGCTGATTGTTCTCATCTGAAGTGAAAAACTTTCCTTGTGTCTCATCAGAATCTCTTCAGGAGAACTTGGGAAGTTCTGGGATTGTTTCCCTGACAGAAAGCCCAAATACAGAAAAGTTTCTTGAATATAATTCCCATCTCAATCAGGTGTAATTACCACTGAGAGCATGTTCTTTGTGCACTGGGGAATTGCTCAAACATGGCAGAGTTAAGGTTCTGTTGTAGAAATGACATTTAAACATATTTTTGTGCATCGTTGTTTGCATATGCTTTAAAGTTCAGCTGCATTTCCATGTTCTGGAAGGGCATAAAAGACTAACCATAAAATATAGTTAAAAAAAACCCATTAAAAACATAAAACCACACAAAATCATAAGGCAAGTAGAACTCCGTGTCACAATGTTTAATTGCTACAGGGTTTTGTTTGCTTATTTTTTCATGTGTCGGCATCCTTCACTGCTGCCTTGGCAATGATCCCTCCTCCTCCAGAATTCACTGGTTGTGGGCTGGTCCCATCGTTGTTTCTGAATCTCACACCCCACTGCAGCTTTGTCCCTGCTCCTCAGTTTTCCTCTCCAAGGATAGGATGGGAAGCTGGTGATGGGTTTTATGAAGAGTGCATGGAGTATGGAGTTGTGGAATGGTGCCTGAAGGAGGGATAGCAGGGCTTTATGAGGGGTGTACAGGGCTTTGCAAGGAGTCTCCCCGAGTTTGTCACTGCAGAGTTCCCCTTCCTCACACCTGTCTCACGTTCCCTCTGCACTACCTGGAATCCTCGTGTGTCCTCCAGATAAACAGAGCCCTTCCAGGATGCCCCTTCTGCTTCAGCTCACCCAGCCTGCACTCCTGCTGCACACACACAGGGACCTTCTCTTCTCAGTGCTACTTCTTGCCCCACTTTGTGACCCGGGTGACTTTAGGGTGGCCAGAAGGGAGGAACACAACCCGGCTGTGACAGGAGCAGCAGAGAAAGCATGCAGAGCTGCTAGTCCATGGGCTAGTGCGAGGGCTGGCCCAGGCGACACAGCAGATGGTGGCAGCGACAGCTTTCCGTGTCTCACGTCACTCCCACTCATCATCTGACTCCCACACACCTCCACCTTCAGAGATTGCAAATAGAAAGTGTGGATGTGGCACAAACAGCACTGCTGCAGAGTGGAAAGCACGGTGAAAAGCACAGCATCCACAAGCTGCTACAGCAGCTCACAGAGCAGGGGGTTTGGGTTCAGTGGCAACAGAGCACAGCAGTGTCATGACAGCCTTCCCTGAAATCCTCTGCCTTCATTAGCACCCTTGTCCTCCTCTGCATAAACCCTCAGGCTCTGGGTCTGGCCTGTCTGGCAATGAGCAAATGTCTAGACCCAACTCACCAGTTAATAGCTTTTTCAGTACTTATTTTGATTCCCTGGAAAATTAATGGGCCCCGTGCACTTAACTGATATAAATACCCAGAGACAGAACTTCTGGGGGCATGAGCAGGACCACAGTTACACTCCTGGGCGTAACAACTGCCTGGTTTTACAGGTGTGGTTATTGTGAGCAAGGGGAGGGTTGGTAGGGGAAAGGAAACGGTGGTTGGGAGTGGGGCAAGTGCTACCTTAGGGATCTCTTCCTCAAGTGATCCCAAATCTTCATTACACTGACCAAGATCTGATAGAAATTTCCTTTTGCCAGCCAGAGGATCAAGACACAGGGAGACCCACGCCACAAATGGTATGCATCAGAACACCTTCTACTGGTTAGGCTCTTATTACTAAGAGTCCCACTGCTATTATTAATAGTAGATAATTTATCACACATGTCACTCACATACAGAGTTTTCCAGCTGGTTTCAAGAGGCAAAATACTGTACCCTGAGGGCACCTGTGCATTTAACCTCATAGAAATGTTTTTTTGCATTAAACATGGTTGTCAGAAGCTGTGCTGCAGGTTCTGTGGTGAGTTTAAGCTTTTGTGAGGGCTTTGGGAAGACACGAGGGAGTTTGATGCTGGGTAATGTGGTGTGGACAAACGATGCTGGGCCCCTCAGAAATGAACTGCGTGGTGTGAATTAACAAATCCCTGCAGCGGCTGATGAGGAGCGGCTGAGGGAGCTGGGGGGGCTCAGCCCGGAGAAAAGGAGGCTCAGGGGGAACCTTCTGGCTCTCCACAACTCCCTGACGGGATGCTGCAGCCAGGAGGGGTCGGGCTCTGCTCCCGGGGAACAAGGGAAAGAGGAAATGGCCTCAAGTTGGCCCTTGGGCAGTTAAGCTTGAATATTGGGAAAGATTTCTTCACAGAAAGGGCAGTCCATCCCTGGACCAGGCTGCCCAGGGAACTGGTGGAATCACCGTCCCTGGGGGCATTTAAAAGATGTGTGGATGTGGCACTTGGGTACATGGATTAGTGGTGGTCTTGGCAGTGCTGTGTTAGTGGCCGAACTCATGATGTCGGAGGGCTTTTCCAACTGAAAGCATTTTGTGATTTTTTATGATTTTGCTGGAGCGCAAGCAGCCCCTGCACCGGGACCGCCCTCACCCAAGCCCCGCCCATTCCAGGCCCCGCCCACCTCCGCGGGCCGTGGCCGCCCCTCAGGCCCTTCCATGGCACCGCCGCCCTTTTCCCTGCGACCGCCTCACCTGCCGCCGGAGCGGGGCTGAGGGGAGGTCGTGCCGCATCGCGTCAGTCGGCGGCACTGCGGCGCTCCCGGCCCCCTCGGAGCCCTGCAGGGCGGGCGAGAGCGGCGGCGCGGGCCCGAGTGAGGCGGCGGGGCGGCGGCGACACCGACAGGCGCCGGGGGCAGCCCCGCGCGCCGGGCAGTAGGAAGGCCCCATGTAACGGCGGCGGAGGAAGGCGGAACGGGAGGGAAGAGAAGGGAAGGAAGGGAGGACGGGCCGCGATGCCGCTGTACGAGGGTCTCGGCAGCGGCGGGGAGAAAACCGCCGTCGTCATCGACTTGGGACAGGCCTTCACCAAGTGAGTGCCCCGCTCTGCGGTTGGGATTTGTGGCTGTCCAACCTGGAGAAGAGAAGGGTCCAGGGAGAGCTTAGCACCCTTTCCAGTGCCTAAAGGGATTCCAAGGGGCTGGAGGGGGACTTGGGCCAAGGGCCTGGAGTGACAGGACAAGGGGGAATGGCTTCCCACTGCAGAGGGCAGGGTTAGATGGGATATTGGGAAGAAATTCTTCCCTGTGAGGGTGGCGAGGCCCTGGCACAGGTTGGCCAGAGAAGCTGTGGCTGCCCCATCCCTGGAAGTGTTCCAGGCCAGGTTGGACAAGGCTGGTGGAAGGTGTCCCTGCCCATGGTAAGGGAGTTGGAATGACATGGTCTTTAAGATCCCTTCCAACCCAAATCATTCTGTGATTTCAAGAATAGTTACGTGGGATTTTCCCTTTCAGTCCGATTCTGT
Source organism: Atrichornis clamosus (assembly GCA_013400975.1). Classification (NCBI taxonomy): domain Eukaryota; kingdom Metazoa; phylum Chordata; class Aves; order Passeriformes; family Menuridae; genus Atrichornis; species Atrichornis clamosus. Next base: position 36,299 of record WBMZ01007809.1, on the reverse strand, counting down.
GTTGATCTGTGACTATGTAGTTGCAGACCAGTAGCAGGTTTGTTACCTTGGAATGGGAGGATTTATCAGAGCCTTCATGGATGGGAACAAGTAATTCCATGAGTGGCTTTTTGTGGTTCCATGTCGTGTGGCCTATTGGAACCTTTTCCCAAATTTGCAGTGCTTATGAACTTTTATTCCCGGAGCATTATTTATCCAATAAAATGCTCTCATGGAAAAGCTTTTTCCCTGAATAGTGTGGTTTTAGGGTTTGTTTCCAGCTTTCATTGTTGTAGAAGAAACAGCACCTTAATTATATGAGAGATGTGTGTTCTTTTCCAAATAAGGCTGAAATTAGCCAAAAGTTCAAAAGTTATCAGGATGACAGGCAAGCAAAACTGCCTGTACACCCTGGGACTGCACAAGTATTTGTTTGAGATCAAAGGAAAAAAAAATTCTGAATTATGGCTGGTTTAGGATTTTTTTTTCTGAAACGATCTGACACATTGCTAGTTGCTAAATACGAAAATGAAGTATTAATTGACCTTTTGCATTAAAAGTGCTCAAATTCCAGCAGCTTTATGAGTTTTCTACTGTAGTTTTCTTCTGAGGTTTGCACTTACTGGGAGTGGCAAGGGTGCAACAAACGTCAGGCACTGACGGTATTAAAATAAATCTTGAATTTGCTTTGGTTTTAATTTCCTTCCTTCAGTCCATTGTTCTTGGGTGTTTGAGGAAGACCAGGTGAGTTTTTGAAAAGTTTGGTTTGGGGTTGCTGCTATTTTTATCCTGTTGTTGAGGGAGTTAATAAAAAAAATATAAAATTTTTCTCTATCTTTTCATCCATCTTTAAATTTATCTCTGAGTGGCTGGACAGAAAAGCTGTGTGCAGAATACCTCTTTGCAGTCACAGAAACGTCCCTGATTCATTATTCTGGGATGGTTCCAAGGTCCAGGGTGTTCAATAGTGACTTCAAATAATCAGGTTTTCAACATTTTCTTTTAGGTGTGGGTTTGCAGGAGAAACAGGACCAAGATGCATCATCCCTAGTGAGATCAAGAAACCTGATGTCTCTCAGGTGAACTGTTTTACCTTCATGGTGTTTGGTGTGTTATGGGATAGAAAGAATTTGCAGATACTTTTTCTGTCCACCATAAGCTATTTTTCATTGTCTAAATAAAACATTCTGAAATACTATAACATTTTTCGTTATTTTAACTGCTGATATTAAGAGATGGTGAGTAGGTACAGGTAAGTGTGATGCCAATCCTGATATTAATTGCTGCTCACCCCTCATGGAAATTGTGTTTGGGGCATTTACTGAGAAATTGCTTTGCCTAGTTGTGCTTTTTTTCTTTATTTTAGCAGAGGGTGGCAGCTTTGGAAAACTAATGCTGAGATAAGTTGCCTGTATGAAAAATTAGCGTTAATAAACTGGAGTTTAGTTATAGGGTGAGTTTATGAGATGTTTTGTTAAGGTCAAAAAGCAAATCAGACAAGAGTGAGTTTTTATACACAGTGTCAAATTAAATACGTTCAAATGTATATTCTGTATATATAATATATATTTATATATTGTGTATGTGTGTATGTATATATATGTATGTAAAATCACTGCCCAGCATTTGAGCTGACTGATATTTTCACTTCACAGCCTGTCAGAGTGGTTCAGTATAACATTAATACAGAAGAGCTGTATTCCTATCTGAAGGAATTTATCCACATGCTGTATTTCAGGTAAGAGACACCTGCTCAGTTATTCCTGAGCACATCCAGGGTTGTGAGCAGGGTGATGATCACTGTCCAGCTGGATAAGAGATAAGACTTTGCAAGGGACTGCCTGGCTGTGTTGGTGGAGGAGAAATTCAGTGGTGCTGAGATTCAGGTTCTCTTACAAAGAGCTCCTGTCCTGCAGCATCAGTTGCTCTGTAGAAGTAGAAAGTGTTTGATAAGTTACCTTTTAGCTGTGGCATTTATAAAGGGTTTGAGAAGGGAAGGCATTAGCCAAGAAGTTACATTGATTTTGGTAGGACTGAAGCTCCTGTCAGTGCAGAACTCTCTCCACAGCAGTTTGGAGGGAGGAATCTTAACCCGTGGAATATTTTTACCTCAGCAATACATCTTTTTATTGTACTTTAGTACCCCTAGTGAACAATGAAGTTAGACTTAGTCTTTTCTTTTTGCTTCCAATACTTATTTTTGCACAGTAAAATCCATCACAGGGAAACCAGAATTTAATTTCTGTGCCTCAGATCTGCTGTGGGTTGAGTTGTTTTCTTCTCCTGTCCTTGACCATTGCTTTGTAATTGAAATCAGGACCATTCCACCCTCTTCCACTGAAATTAGAGCATCTGTGCCATCAATCCTTGTCATTTGTGACACTGTATGACACTGGACAAGCCATTGATGACTTATTTTTGCATTTCTTTATATTGATTTAGAGATGTGTAATGGCTGTTCAGAACTGCAGGCTCTGGCTGAAAACTCTATAACTTGTTTTCCCTACCTCAGTTTCTTGACTTTCTTTTAGGAAAACACTGGGGTTTTTAGATTTGTTTAAAAGACTTTGGGATCTGTTGTAGCAAATGCTATCTAAATGCAAATTTTTAGAATTTTTGAGGAAAATGGAATGTAGGGTAGGCCTTGTAATAAGTGCTAAAACTTCCAGTTTTGTTTTACACATCTTACCTTTTTTAGGCATCTGCTGGTGAATCCCAGGGACCGCCGCGTTGTCATCATAGAGTCGGTCTTGTGCCCTTCCCACTTCAGGGACACACTCACAAGGGTCCTTTTCAAGCACTTTGAGGTATGTGTTTGACAGAAATAAGTAAATTTGCTCTGTATGCTCAGCTCAGCACTTGCCAGTAGAAATTTTACTTACAGTCAGTACCAGATGTGGGGAAACAAATGAAAATAAAGGCAAAAGAGTGAGACAGGCATAAAGAAGAAGAAAAATCTGATGATTGTCTGAGGAGGTAGGGCTTGGAAGTTGGACTAAAGGCCATTTTTGTCCCATTCTGACTCTTCATGAGGCCACAAAGCACCTGCCATTAACAAGACTCCACAAGGTTTCCCTGGCTTGCATGATAATACAGCTCACACTGCACTGTCCCAGACAGATCCAGTAATCCTCACTGAGCACTGCCTGGAGCCAGGATTTATATTTAAACACTTGTCAGTGCTCTGTCAGCAAGTCTCATGATTTCTGCCACAGTCAATACCTCTGCCTAGCACGTGACCTAAGGTCTGGCTGTGCTCAATTAGGTGAGAGCTTACCTGAAATTAAGGATCTTCTCTGCTTAGTCAGGCTTTTTGAAGAAAAGTTGTGGAAAAAAAGAACTCATGGCTGCCCCATCCCTGGAAATGTCCAAGGCCAGGCTGGATGGGGCTTGGAGCAACCCGGTCCAGTGGAAGGTGTCCCTGCCCATGGCAGAGGGTTGGAATGAGATGGACTTGAAGGTCCCTTCCAATCCAAACCAGTCTAGGATTCTATGAGAAGTCTGAACCTAATTCTGCATTGTTCTGATGGAAAATGTTTGGGAAGGTGATTCCATGCTTCTTCAATTCAGACAGAACAAAGGTTAAGGTTCTTCCGTAAAAAGTAGTGAAACCAGTTTGTCTGCAGCACTTTTTCACTGTCCTTCCACAACAGTTTTCCAACTAATCTTAAACTTCTGCATAATTCTTTACTATTGATAAAATTTTCTGATTACTTGAAATTGCTGAAAGATTTGAGTGATTGGTTTGAGGGTTTTTTTTTTTCCCTTATCCCTTTTACAGGAATAAAATATATTTCAGATCAAGCACATGCCAGGCAAAATGGTTTGTCAAAAATGACTCATGACTTCAGAGTCGTGTTTTGATGGAGAGACTTTGTAAGTTGTTAAGAAGCCAGTTACTGATGGAGGGTTAATTGTCTCTGGTCTCTGTTTGGTGCAGAGAATTAGAGTGGTTTGTTAATACGGGGTCAACGTTTCACCTTGTGTCTCTGGGCTAAGGGTCAGTAATGTTGCCTGTAAATGTAGGATTTATTGAAATTTCTCATTTAATTCACACTTCAAGGTGTTCTGTTAAAGGAACTGTTGCTTTCTAGGAAACTTCATTTATGGAATTCTGGGAGAAGGAAGTTACTCTCACGTAATTTTGAGTTCCCACATTGTTTTGCTGAGAGTGTTTCAAACAGGCTCTTCTGTGAGTTTGTGTGCAGCAGTGTTTGTCATAAGGCACACTTTTATGGATTTTCTAGCACTTTTATTCACATCTTCAAGTCTTCACAGATGTGTGCTGAATACCTCGAGATACAATTGTTTGGGTTTTGCTCTCAAAATGCCCTTTGGGGAAGGCATCAGTGCTTTGGGTCGTTTTTTCTTTTCCCCCCTCTTCTGTCATCTCTCCTTTTGCTTTCCACGTAGGTGCCTTCTGTTTTGTTTGCTCCAAGTCACCTGATGTCTCTCCTGACCCTGGGCATCAACTCTGCCATGGTGCTGGACTGTGGATACGCAGAAAGTTTGGTGCTGCCTGTATCCTTTAACTTTCAGCAATGAGGCTGTCGTGGAAGGTGGGATTTTCGGTGACTTGAGGTGTGCTCTGAAGGAATAGGGACAGCTCAGCCAGCCTGGCTTTTGGCTGCAAGGTGTCATGGCTTGGGAATCCCTTCACAGCTGAGGTGGTAAATCTGTGTCCCCTCAAACCTTGGGAAAGGGTTCATGGCTTCACCTTTTATATATTAGGAATAGCTTTGGAGAAGAGCAGTCAGGAAGCGTTTCCAATGGTTAATGCTAGGGATTGTTGAAGGGAAAAGGCATTTGGTTCCAGCAGACTGAAAACTCAATGAGAAAAAAGGAGAATTTCCTGATCTTCCTGTAGATCTATGAGGGCATTCCAATCCTGAGCTGCTGGGGTTCTCTTCCCCTGGGAGGAAAGGCTATCCACAAGTAAGTTCATAGTTACCCATTGCAAATGGTTTATTTGTGAAAGTGTATCTTTGACTATGATCCAAAATTTCCTGTTTTTTCATAACTTGCTGTAACATCATCCAATTTTAAAGGTACCACTGTCTGACTGCTCCTGATGTGGTAAGAATTGTGGAAATGGGCTCTTCTGAAGTTTATATTTAGGAGGATGTAACAGAAAGGAATAAATGCTCTCCCTGAAGTGTAGTAGAGAGGACCAGGCTGAGTTGATGGCTGTCTTTAACCACCTTCATGTGCAATGTTTTAGGGAGCTGGAGTATCAGCTGCTGGAGCAGTGCACAGTGGATACAGGATTAGCCAAAGGACAGAGCCTTCCCTCTGTGATGGGTAAGGGCTGTGGGATGGGGCATCTGTGCTGGGAACTTGCTCTGGGGAAAGTGTGTTAATACTAACAGTGAAAAAAATGGGTTTCTATTCACTGCATCTTATGTGACCTACTTGCATTAATTTTCTTTATATTTACAAGTGTATTATTTTTATGATAAGCCCCTCTTACAGCAGTTTTGAATAAAGGCTGAGGTAAAAGTTCTGTAGTAATTTTTCAGTCTGTTTTGAGCAAAGACAAACTTTTTATTTCTGTTCTTAATATCTTTTCTTCTTTGGAAATCTTTAAAAGCTGCTGTCAAAGTGAAAGTTTAATATATTAAATGTAATTCAAACTTAGTTTCATTCTTAAATTCTCTTTCTGTTTAAAAAAACTGTGTTCTAAGTTATTTTTTAATTTCAGGCTCAGTCCCAGAAGACATAGTAGAGGATATAAAAGGTAAATTTTTTTGCTTTGTGAAACTCTAGTGTATTAAATTGTGCAGTAGAGTATGATAATAACAAGTGTGCAATATTTTATGTTTAGGAATTTATTTCTCTTCTCTGTTTGCCATATTTCTTACCTGTTGAACAAATTTGTGTTGTTCTTCCTCTTTGAAAGGAAAACCTGAACCGTGGTTGAATTCCTCTTTCAGTTTAACTGGTGTTGTTTAGTCATAACTTGTAATGCATTTGGTGATGGGCTCAGAAAGAGGATTGCACTATTGTGTAGTTTTGTTTATAGATTAACTATAAAGGTTCAGTTTGCTTTAAAGTCAATTTAAAAAAAATTTTGTATAAAAGACATTTGGGTGTTTTAATCAAATAGGCAAGAGGAGACAAGAACTACTTTTATACCAGAAAAAAAATAATGTCTTTCCTGGGGCAGAACTTGGATGAATTCCTATGTAATTGTTTCATGTGCAACAGATAGAAAATATGTGTTTTCCTAGAAAATAGTAACTTTAAAAATCCCTTGGATCAAATTAGGAGGAAATCTATTGGTCAAATGCAAAATAAATGCAACTGGTGCTTTGTCAAATGGAAGTTGCTTTTCTGATTCCTGGACTTGAACACAATTTTCTGACCAGTTCTGGGTTTTATGCAGTCTTTTGGAACCAGATACAAAATGCTAGGGATGAAATTATTGTTGTCTCTGTGTTGAAAGGTTGTTTCTTTGTGACAGTAGTTCATGAGGAAGATGCTCCTCTGTGCCAAATGCAAATGAATAAGTATGTAATAACAGTAGCTGCTGGATTATAAATGAGACTGTGCTGTCAGTTTTGTCTGGAAGAAAAAAAGCCCTCTGGAATCCTTAGGGTGCTAAAATTTGCACAAGTGAAAATGCTGCAGGATTGCAGCTTGTCTAGAAAATGAGCAATGCCTCATTGAAGCCGTGGTGCAGAACCTGCAGTGCTGTGTTTGACAGCAGGAAACAATCCCTGGCACCTTGTAGTAACCAAAGGCACCATTAGTGACACCCCTCTGGCTTTAAATCTTAGGTGGTTTGTCTGAGAAAGAAATCCTGCCTGTCCTGACAGAGTTTTGGTGTCAGCTTCATTTAACTCATGGTCTAGACAGCCCCTGAACTCTACTGAAGTGTAGTGACTGCTTCTCTCTGCATTTATTTGATAATGTCTTGGACCAGCAAGGGCCTAAAGTGTGTGTTCTTCTCTAAATTAAGAAAAATTGTCTTTATTGGTGATGAAAGGATCCAGCAAAGCCTCACTTGTGCCCCTCTCTTTCCCTTGGCACAGTCCGCACTTGCTTTGTGAGTGATCTCCAACGTGGACTGAAAATCCAGGCAGCCAAGTTCAACATTGATGGCAGTGCTGAGGTGGGTGGGGGATGAAGCTCCTCCTCCTCTTTTGAGGTCTCTGTAGCTCTTTTGGGCTCTAAAATAACACAAGTATGTTTTTATTTCTAGCGTCCTTCACCGCCTCCAGACGTGGACTATCCTTTGGATGGAGAGAAGATTCTCCATGTAGTTGGCCCCATCAGGTGAGAAATACCATCACAGAGTATTTGTCATTACGAGGATATATTTCAACTCCAAAAGCACAGCAATTTTCATAAAATTGAATTTTAATGAAACACTTCTACGTGCTTTTAGTGCCTCTTAAATGACAGCTGTGTGCTGGGCACATCATGAGAGGTGTTGGCTTCTCCAGAGCTCCAAGAGGAAGATGAGAGCAAAGAGGTTGGAGCGATGTGGGGAAAAGAAATGAGTATTAATGCCTGATAATGGGACAGGTTTAGTGACATGAACGGGGCATTTTAGCCTGGAGCAAAGGAGGCTCAGAGGGAATCTTCTCACTCTCCACAACTCCCTGACAGGAGGGGGCAGCCAGGGGGGCATCGGGCTCTTCTCCCAGGGAACAAGGGACAGACGAGGAAGCAGCTTCAAGTTGCACCTGGAGAGGTTTAGATTGGATTTTAGGGAAAATTTCTTCACTGGAAGGGTTGTAAAGCCCTGAAACAGGCTTCCCAGGGAAGTGGTGAAGTCGCCATCCCTGGAAGTGTTCAGAGTGTGTGGATGTGTTGGGACATGNAGAGTGTGTGGATGTGGCACTTTGGGACATGGTTTAGTGGCGAACACAGTGGTGGGGCTGGGTTGGGGGTTGGACTTGATGATCCTGGAGGTCTTTTCCAGCCCTGAGGACGCCGTGGTTGTCTCCCTGCTGCTGGCACTGCCGGGTGCACGGGCTGTGTGGCAGAGGTGGTGACAATGTGTTGGCAGCAGGGAGGCTGCAGTTCTCCCCAGCTCTGCTGTTCCTGGGTTCAGCTCAGCGTGGTTTTGCTGCTCATTAACACTCACTTCCTGTCTGCTCCACAGAGACTCCGTGGTGGAAATCCTGTTTGAGCAGGATAATGAAGAGACATCTGTTGCCACTTTGATCTTAGATTCACTTGTTCAGGTATCTTTATACTAGAAACAGTTTAGGGAATGCCTCCAGCCTAGGAGAACCTGCAGCTACAAATGACTCAGGACTTTGAGTCCTGCAGGCTGCTGGTTTACCTGTACTAGAATAAAATTAATTTGGACATCTTTATTACAGGCAGTATATTAGATTTATTGCAGAAAATTTTCTTGGCATGGACGCACGCTTCACTTCTTATTATATTTAGGAAAAAAATGCATTCGAAAACCACTATAAATGGAAATTTTCATTATGTGCTGGCATATGTATGTTAATTAAAGTTGGCTCCCTGTAGTTATTGATGCCATTTAAATAAGTTTGCTGAGATGTAATTTATTGGAGAGCCACGGACTTGGCATGACAAACATTTCAATTAGAATTCTTTATGAAAACAAATTGTTTAAGGAGATCTGTGCCTGGAAGCCTCACCTCTGCACCTCCAGGCATTTCCCTTGTGTTGCTGTGGTTTTACTGGTTACATTCCAGCTAAAACAGCAACTGGAGGGCGTAAAAATGGACTGAATTTCTAACAGACCTCTGACGGCACCTTCAAATTCAGGCAGGTTTACTTATTTGGGGTTTTATTTTTTGTACCCCTGTTTGCTTTAGTGCCCAATAGACACCAGGAAGCAGCTGGCAGAGAACCTGGTGGTGATCGGAGGCACGGCGATGCTCCCGGGGTTCCTGCACAGGCTCATGGCTGAAATCAGGCACCTGGTGGAGAAACCCAAGTACAAGGAAGCACTGGCCACTAAAACCTTCAGAATTCACACTCCTCCTGCCAAGCCCAACTGCGTGGCCTGGCTGGGAGGTAAGAATGGGAACAACTGGGAAGCAGAGGTGGGAAAAAAAAAACCCCCAAACCTTCCGAGTGGGGTTTGTAATGAATAAATAGCAGGAAAAATAAGGTGTGAACTGTTGAAATCAAGCTGCACTGAGTTCTGTGCAATTGTTAAGCCCTTCTGAAAGAAATTGTGTGGAGCGTGGCTCCCTCAGGGAGGTTTGGAGGGCACTGAGGGTTTTGGTTCACCTTTAAACAGGTGAGGAGCAATTTGAAACAGGTGGCAGGTGAGGTGTTGCCTCCTTATAAGGAGGCAGAGCAGAGATCTCCTGCCTGTGGGAAAATCTTACGGAAGAGCAGAGTTTGATCACTGACAGAGGAGTTGTGGGGAGGCCAGGGGCTTCCAGCTCCCCGTGCTGGTCACAAATGCCAGTAACAAACACTATAAACTTTTTGTTTTCAAACCTTTTCTTCTTAGGGTTAGCAAACCAGAACAATTTCTATGCACCAAATTCTTTTCTTCTCTGGCCAGCTGCCATGGGCTGAATCTTCTCACAGTTTCTGTGAATTTGTGTGATACCTTTTTGGGGGAGAAATTGCCTTGAACACAAGGGGGTTTGGTTGAAGTGCTTAAAATAAAAACTTCTAGGAAACTTTGTTGTAAGGAGTGGGTCAGGCACACCAGGTTTGCTGTCTGCAGAGAGTAAATGATTCCTTGTTTTCAGTTACTTTCAAGGGACGTAAATGGAAGCAGTTTGGGCTGGGCTGCTGGAGAGGAAAGCAGCTATATCCATTCATTCCTTTTTAATTTTTGGGGCAGAGCTAAAAATTACCAGTTAAGATTCTTGATGGGAAGAAGTAGAAAGGGAAATTCTGTGTCAAATTAATGCAAATTTTTTTTCCTTCCCAATAATGTAGGAGCCATTTTTGGAGCACTCCAGGACATCCTTGGGAGCCGGTCTGTGTCCAAGGAATATTACAGCCAGACAGGCCGCATTCCCGACTGGTGCTGTCTTAACAATCCTCCTCTGGAAATGATGTTTGATGTCGGAAAAGCACCCCCACCACTGATGAAAAGGGCTTTTTCTACAGAGAAATAAGCACCTGAATGCCACACAAGGATTCTGCTCCATTTCAGCCACATCCGTGTGCATCGTTTTGGTTTTTTCCAACTAAATCCACGTGCATTATTTTGTTTTTTGTTAAGTAATTTGTGTGTAACACTTAAATATCAACAGCGTGGGTGTTGTCAGGGTGTAGGCACTAACACTATTTAAAACCCTGTCCAGTTATAGTTTAAAAACTTAACTCTGGCAACTCCTCTGCTCTTTGGTCTTGTTCTGAAGAAATTCTGTACCCTGTTCCCTATTGAACTGTTTATTATTTATCTGTGTAGTAAATGTAATTGCTGAGAGAATTTGTTTTAAGATATTTTTCATTTAAAATATGCTCAGAATGAACAACAGTCTACAGGGAAACATCTGTGGGAATTTTTTTGTGCCAGATTCTGTATTGAAGTATTCCACCATTGAATCACATGTTTGGGGCTATTTAGCAAAGGTGGTGGAACTTTATTTCCCCTGGACACAGTCCTGTTTAGAAGTTTTAGCAGAGAACCCTTCTGCCTGTAATTCTCTGAGCTAAAACCTCTCCTGGTGTGTCTCCTCCAAGAAAAATTTTCAGCAATGTAAGAATATAAATTATTATAAATTAATTATGAACAGGGGTGCGAGGTCAAACTTGATTCACTGGCTACATGGTGACTGCTGGTCTCTGTTGGTTCCTGAGGTTTAAATCCTACTCTGAGGAGCAATTTCATTTCATATTTGGGAAGACATAATTTTTTTTTAGGGTGGTGAAGTCTTTTATTGGAGAGAACATGTTTTTTGTGACAGATTTGCCTGTGCTGTCTGCTGCCCACCTGCTGTGTTCCTGAAGCATGATTCTTCAAGTCAAGCAGATATTTAAAGAAATCCTCTTCTGGTGAACCAGAACACAGGGAATTTAAGTAACTCCTGCAGGATTTTGTCGTTGTGTTTCATACCTGCTTTACCTTAGCATATGGTGTTAATTTTGTAGTCCTGGCATGAGGCTGGTGTTTCAGGGACCATCCCTGGTGCCATTCCAGGCTGGATAAATGGACACGGTCTCGTTGCCAGGCACAGAGAGCCAGCCTTAGGTGTACAGGACATGCAGGCCCGAACTGTGCTGCTCATTTTCAGTTATAATTTGGGTCATTTGGGGTGCAGCTCTGTGAGCCAGGTTCTGTTTTACCTCAGTAGGAACTGAGCCAGAGCCTACCAAGGTTTGCTCCTGAGAGAAGAGTTTGGCATCAGCGGGGAGGGGTTGCTCGTGTCCTTCTCAGTGGGAAGGATTCAGGAGATGGAACTCTCACAGAGCCTGTGGCCGTGGTGGTGCAATGATGTCATTTTCCTGGACTGCAGCAGACTGCAGCTGAGGAAATTCAGGATATTCTTAGCCCTTCCCTTTTTGGGGGTATTTCTGTGCTGCTGTGCGCGCGCACCCTGGGACCTTTCCTGGCGTGTTCTGCCACCTCATCCTCGTTCTGCCCACTCACATCTTCTCCTGTGGGGTTTCTGCGTCACTGAACAGCTTTGGCAGCTGCTGTTTCACGGGGCAGGAGCAGAATTCCTAACGCCCATCTTACTGCTGGGCTGAAGTGCAGAGTCCCGGGACCTGTTAAGACAAACAGGAATTTTATTTCACCGAAAGGGTGAGAAAGACTCTTAATGGCTTGCCCTGGAAAGCCCTTGAAGATCACACCCTAAATGTGTCATTGTGTAGAAAGGGTCGGGTTTGTCAGCCTCACTGTTGTAGTTCTTGCCTCCCTGGCATGGCAGGTATCTGTGAATCCTCACAGCACACAAGTTCACAGTGAGCCCACGGGGTTTATCAGGAAGGACAGTGACAGGCACAGACCCCTGTAGTAACTGAAGGATTTTCTTCTGAAGTTCCTGATTCTCGATGGGATGCTATTCCGACAGGTTGGTGCTGGCCAATTGCAAACAGCTCCAAATGAGCAGAATCCTGCTGACCAGAGGACGATTTTTGGAATATGCACAAGCCTGTTGTGGTCTTGTGTCTGTGCTGCAACAGCAGGAGCTGCTCCCTGGGGGCTTTATCTCATTCCCTCATCTCCCTTTTTATTGAATCAGAGATTATCTCAAGTTGGAAGGGACCCCTATGGATCACAGACTTCAACTCCGTGCTCCTTGCAGGACTACATAAAATAAATCGTATGGCTGAGAGCATCGTCCAGACACTCCTTGAAGTCACACAGGCTTGGTGCTGTGAGCACTTCTGTGGAGAACATATTCCAGTGCTGGACCAATGCAAACCATGGAATTCTGAAATAGTTTGGGTTGGAAGGGACTTAAAAGATCATTCAGTTCCACTCCCTGCCACGGGCAGGGACATCTTCCACTAGAGCAGGGTGCTCCAAACTCCATTCAACCTGGCCTTGGACACGTCCAGGAATGGGGCATCCACAGCTTCTCCGGACAACCTGTGCCAGGGCCTCACCACCCCTACAGGGAAAATCTTCTTCCTCCTATAAAAACCCCAGATCCCTTCCCATGGGGCTGCTTTGGCTGCTCTCCAGCCTCTTCTCCCCTGGTTTGTTAAAGCAGGGTTGCCCCATCCCATGTGGGGATAATCCCACACTGGCTCTTGTTACACTTCCTCTGGCAGGTGCTTGCCCACCTCTCCAGTTTATCCAGTTATCTCTGGAATTCCTCTCTACCCTCGAGGGCCCCACAACTCCTACTTTATTAATGTCCTCTATTTCCTCCTATAAAATAATAAAAAGAAAAAAATTGGAGGGATACAGTGTTTAGTGTTCACCGTCCTGATCCTCCCGGCTCCGAATTTATTATGTGCACGTCACTGCAGCAGCCTGATCATTTACAAAAACTCGTTCTCTCCCGGGGTGGTGTTCAGGAATCACTTCCCAGATCCGCGCGGTGGTACCTGCACAGGAACGTGTCCCTCAGGAGGCGGCATCTTCCCGTTCGGAGCCGTCCCGGGCACAAAACGGATACGCCCAACGTGGGGCTCGAACCCACGACCCTGGGATTAAGAGTCCCATGCTCTACCGACTGAGCTAGCCGGGCGTTGTGGAAAAGCCTTTCCTTTCACACTATTTAGCATATGATCTGGTGACGTCATCCTGGGAGCGCGGCGCGGCGGCCAATAGGAGCGCGCGTTGCTGGCCGGTGGGCGCGGGACGGGTTGGGAGCGGCGCCGCCATGAGCTCCATCGGCACCGGGGTGAGTGCGGCGTGAGGGGCGGCACCGGCGCCAGCGGGACGGGGACAGCGCGGCCGCTCCGGCCGTACCGAACGGCCCCCGCCGGACCCGGGGCCGCCCTGTGCCGGGGGCGAGCGCGGGGGGACTGCCCCGGGGCGCTGCGGGTGGCTGAGTCACTGCGGCCCGTCAGGCCCGGGGAACTGGCGCCGGGGCGGGGTGGGATGGGATAATACACTTACTATGCCCCTCTTCATAATATACTTCTATACATTTCCAATATATTCCTGTTATGCCTAATTATAAAATAAATGGGGGCCTATAGGGAAGCAGGAGAGGGACTCTTGGTCGGGAGCGGTAGTGATAGGACACGGAGTAATGGATATAAATTGAAAGAAGGGCAATTTAGCTTGGATATTGGGAACCAATTCACCCCTGTGAGAGGGGTGAGGCCCTAGCACAGGTTGCCCAGAGAAGCTGTGGCTGCCCCATCCCTGGAAATGTTCAATACCAGGTTGGAAGAGGCTCTGAGCAACCTGCGATAGTGGAAGGTGCCCCTGCCCATGGCACGGGGTGGGACTGGATGATCCTTAAGGTCCCTTCCAACCCAAACCATTCGGTGATTCTGTGAAATGTTAAGGCAGACAAAGTTCTCATAGGTTTTAATTATTGTGTAATGCTCGGTGATTGCAGATCCGTGCAACATCTGGTTGGATGGGATTTGCAGTGTGGGTACGTCCAGCACTCATGAAATGGCCTCTCCTTGCTTTTAGTCTCTGTTTCCTTGTGTTCCTGCATCTTATGTAAGGGGTCAGCCTGCTTTGGGGACTTCACAGCCTCCTCTGGCAGTGACAGTCTGGAAGTTTTTAAATAAATGGGCTTGATTTGAAAATGCTGTGATATAATGTGGGTTTTTCTTCCTGAGTATTGTGTTTCTTTCTTTAGTACGACCTGTCAGCTTCCACGTTTTCTCCAGATGGCAGAGTGTTTCAAGTGGAATATGCTATGAAAGCTGTGGAGAACAGCAGGTAAGATACAAATATCTTCAACAAATATCTGCTTCTTGGCCTCTTTTAAAGCAATGTTGTTGGACTAGAAAACACGATGGCATTGCAGGTAAAATTATGTTGGTAAAATGAGTTCTGATCTAAAAGTCCATTTTAGGGATGTGAATTGAGGCACTGAAAGACTGACACTCTCAGGGCCTTGTAAATGTGTATCAGCTTCCTAGGGATTTCTCGGGAAATGGAGGACATCCAGGTTCTGCTAAAGCTACCTCAGCTGCTTGGGAGTATCTTGTCTTCCCTGGAGTGTGTGTGAAGGAATATTGTGAAGTGAAAATCCCAGCTGTGCTTTAGGGGCAGTGGGATGAATTGGCAAGGCACAGACTGAGTCACCCAGGGGTCTGCTCATAGCCACAGACTCCAGATAAGGATTAGAATCACAGAATGGTTTGGTTGGAAAGGACCTTAAAGACCATCCATTTCCACCCTGTTGTTGTCTTCAGTGCTAAAGTGGAGTTGTAACAAACCTAGTTCTGGGGAAGTCACGTCATTGCTTCTTCTATCTTGGTAATTCTCTGTTAGGTATTTTACACTGTGTGTGAGAAACTGACATTTATCTTGTCTTTCAGTACAGCAATTGGGATAAGATGCAAAGATGGTGTTGTCTTTGGAGTAGAAAAATTAGTTCTGTCCAAGCTTTATGAAGAGGGTTCCAATAAACGCCTCTTTAATGTCGACCGACACGTTGGGATGGTAAGGTGCCATTTTATTTTAGGTTTGCTACAGTTGTAAGGGACACCCCTCAAAAGGAGAAATTTATGAATCAGAGAATCAAAAATAAGTGCATTAAGAAAGTAATGTTAGTGTTTCTGCGTACAAAGTCAGAAATGCCAGTGGGTTTTTTACTGTTTCTGTAATTTATTCTTGGTTGGACAAAAACATACATAAATCCAAACTTCAAATAGAAGATTTAAACAGATGTTTTAAATTTTAGAAATGCTTTTCCAGTTGTTCAAACTTACAAGTAAATATAGACACCAGTGTTAAACTGGTACTTTTTTCCACAGTTGTCGAATAAGGTGTGTTGAGGGAAAACATGCTGCATACAGGATTTGCTTCTCAGCAGCGTGGGAATCGCCTGAATTCTTTAAAGGCTGGTGTCATGGCTGGCCTATCCATAATAGGGATGTCAGAATGATGTCAGGTAGTGGTTACTATGTGAGAGAAATGCCTGAAACCTGTTGAATACACATTAAATGAAGTGTTGTTTGGGTTAGCGTAGCCGTGGCAAATCGTAAGGCGAGGCTTAACATGGAGATAACTTTGGTTATTGATTTTCCTAGGGAAAGAAATCTATTAAAATGCCATGGTACTGACATGTTTTGAGCTTGGTAGCAGGGGGAGTTTGAATTCAGTTGTGGTGGTGAATGTCAGTGAGTTACTGCCAGGTGTGTCTGTGCTGGTGACTCTCTCTCGTTCCAGGCAGTCGCAGGGCTGCTGGCAGACGCCCGGTCCTTGGCAGACATCGCCCGGGAAGAGGCTTCCAACTTTAGGTCTAACTATGGCTATGATATCCCTCTGAAGGTAAAAAATCCATGCACTTCTCAGCTTTTTGGCTTTTAGTCTTGACATGAGAATTACATTTTATTGCTTTAGGTTTGTTTATTTATTTACACGTAAATGAGGATTTCCAATGGGTTTTTTTCCTATTCCACGCAGCATCTTGCAGACAGAGTGGCCATGTATGTGCACGCGTACACCCTGTACAGTGCTGTCAGGCCTTTTGGGTGCAGGTAAGTCTTTCAGACACACTCTGTTTGTAAATATCTTTTGGTTCACATTGGCTGGAACTACTTAGGTTGTCTGAGTTCTTTTTTTAAATTTGGAATTAGTAACCCAGGGTTCATCTCGTAAAGATTCCCCTTCCTTTTCTTTTTGTGTGTGCCTAAAACCTTAGGTGAAGAATTCAGATTCCCATAACACTGTGCCAGGCAGTACACAGATTGCCAGTTTGTCCCTGGTTTTTAAAGTTCAAGGGTTTGTGCTGTGAAGTCTGTGACAGTGGTGAAAGCAAAGCTTTCCTCTGCAATCACCCTGCTTGCCCTGACACCTAAAGAGCAAGTTACAACTACAGTGTGATTCTAGCACAAGGGGACTGATAAACAGAGATCTGCTGTCAAGTTACTGATAAGTAAGATGTTTCTGGCAACTTGCAGCTGCTGTTGTGAGAACACTCACCTGTTCAGACAAATTGCTCTATAGAATGTAGCAGGACAGGGGGAGTTTTGCTCCAGGAAGAGTGTAGAAAACCCGAGCTGGTGTAGTCTCTGTAGTAGTCTCTGTAGTTCTGTGTGTGTTGGTAGAAGAAAAGTTTTTAATTTCTCTTTTCTCCTCCAGTTTCATGTTGGGGTCCTATGATAGTGATGATGGTGCACAACTATACATGATTGATCCATCAGGAGTTTCATACGTGAGTGTGCCCCACAAATATTTCCAGCTTAGCATAAGTTCCCCTTTTAAAGTTCCTAGTTAGGAAAATAGTAAGTGTTGGTCCAAAGAACTGTTGATTTTTTTCTCTTTTTGTTTGGGAAGATCTCTGGTGAATCACTGCTGCTCATTTGCATGTCCTTGTTAGACACACACTGTGTATTTTTTAGAATTACAGTCTGAGAAATGAGTTCAGAGTTTGTCTCTCAGAAATTTGGGAGTTCATTCCACCTGGCCATGGCCAATGAAAACTCCCATGCACTGCCCAAAAATGGCAAGTATTGTAGTGATAGCCCCTTAACTAAATACTTGAGGTAAGAGAGGGCTGTTCCTCTGGCCCTGGCTGCCAACAGCAAGTCAAACCAAAATAGATATTGTTGTTAATTGTTGTTAGTGCTGCATTTTCAGCTGTGTGTTACACACAGGTGGATACACACTCATACTGTTGGATTTTTAAAAATTTGTTTTCAATATATCCAGTACCATAGCTGTTGAGGGAAACAGAAGTGCTTAATTTTGATGTACTTACACTTGAAATACATCTTCCCAATAGGTGAGTTTAGAGGGTTTTTTTATTCTGTAGAACTTCTCTCTTCAAACTAATTCTAGTTTATTCTTCCATTTACTGTAATAACATAAAAAATCTCTTACAGCATTTTGAGCAGATAAATTTCTGTCCAGGAATTACCGAGCACTTCTCTTTTCTATCAGCAGTGGTGGTACCTGATGTAGTAATTCGGCTCTATTCAACAATTTGGGGATGTGCCCCAAGAGAGCACAATGCCAAGGTCACTGAGTAGGATGGGGTTGTCATATGCTAAGTGACAGTAAGAGCTGTAGAGGGTCTAGTATTTAATTAAATTTGCTTATTGTTTGTTTCTTTTTTTAGGGTTATTGGGGGTGTGCCATTGGTAAAGCCAGGCAAGCTGCAAAAACAGAGATAGAGAAACTTCAGGTATGGTGTTACAGTGTCCTTGTGCTGTCTCAAGACAAATATTCCTGGCTTATTATGTTACTTTTTTGGGTGCCTAAAATATATAAAATGCAGGAGAAGCAAGTGAAATATTTCCTTGTACATTTGCCAGCTAGGCAAGTAAGTGAGTGAATATAAAAGTGTAAATAAGGTTTTGTTCTGAATGAAAACATAGGGTAGCATTATACAGGGTAGTGCATCTATTTTTCCCCAAGGTTGTAGGATCCTTTTTTTTAACTAGTTCAGAAAAGCTGGTCTTGTTAAGGACAAACCAGTCTGGAGAGAAGACTACCAAAAGGTATTGAAGTGTGCCTTAAGCTGATTTAAGTTATGGTAGAATCCTGAAAGATTTCTTGAAGATTTCCGTCTTCCTCATGTGTTTTAATATCTGACACCCTTGGAATTGAAGACATGGAACAAAATCCTTCTCCTGGTCTGTCTCATGTAATTTTTATGTGATACTCTGTTAGCATCTTATTTTGGTCTGCAGAGGGATGTCACAGCTGTTCATGGAAATGTTCAGAGCTTATATGATGGTTACATTTTTTAAAATAGCCTGTTCATGGTGCTGTAGCAGCATGACTGAAAAATTACATGAAAAATTAGAATGTTCCTAGACTCTGTTCATTCAGTTTTGAATCTGGTTAGGTGCTTGAATACCAAATTATAGAAGGCTACATGATCACATGATCTTTTTACTGGAATTGTGGCATCTGGGAAATCATCATTTCAATTTCCATGTGTGCACATTGGAAAATGGCAGTGCTGTGTTGTGTAACTTACGATCCATTCCAAAAAATTAATTTGTGCACTGGTGGGATTTTAAAAAACCTCTGCCTTATTGACTGATACAGTTAGTAATGTGAATTAACTGGAACTTCACAGTAGAGCCTGTAAAACAGGACATGGAGCAGTGGTGTGGCATAGGGCCCACTTGCAGGTGTTTATTTAGTGGCTTGTTTGCAGTGTCCTCAGGAACGTGTGTGAGCTTGTCACAGCAGTGTGGAGGGAGTCCAGGCCCACAGGCCAGTGCTTTCGTTCGCCGTAGGCTGGGCAGGTTTCCAGGCTAGAGCTAATTTTGACAAGATGAATTTGTCAAAGCTAAGGTGGGAAAAAAGTACAAAATGTTTTGTGGGGTGATCCAGCCTACAAGAGCCTGTCACCTGAGATTTGTTTGTGTGGAAGAGATGACTCCAGGTGGAAAGTAAGAGGCAAGCAGGGAGTCAGGACTTCAAACCTGCCTTACGGGAATGCAGAGGGGAAGGAATGTCCTGGGAGGGACACAGTACATGAAACCTTTGTGTAGCTGAGGGTGCAGGAAGAAAACCCTGCATTGATCACATCTCTTGCATTTTATGTGAATGTCTGTAAACTCTGCTGTGGGAAAACTTGTAGTTGTGTGGAGACTGCTTTAATCTCTTGATCTCCTGCAGCTCTCATACTACATACAACTTTTTGATATATGGACATGGTCATAATTAATTCCTGTGATAAAACTGTTAACATTGTTTACTTTCCCTGGGATGGGAAAAGAATAATTCCAAAATTAAACTGACTTCAGTTTTCTCTCCTGTAAATATGCATGACAGTAGCAGACCTTTGGGGTTTGCTCTTTGACTGCTAACTTTATATGCATCAGTAGACATCATAATTTAAATGTTTGCGTGACACGAGGTACATTTCTGCACAGCAGCCAGTGCTGTGTTATGGACTGAGTGTCACAAGTGCAAGGGCTGGGGCTGTAGGTCTCTGTTTAGGAAACTTCTCTGGATGGGACTCTGATGGCACATCTGTGTAATCAGGCACAGGCATTTCTTCTCTGGCCTGTTGCTCCACCCCAGAAAGGGCTGGGACACTCCACATGAACTCTTCTAATCTTAATTCCTTCACCAGTGTCTCACAACCAGCTTCCTTACTAAGGGTTTGAAAACATTTTGGGAATTGGAAGAGATGGTAAATTGCATTAATACAATATAGTAGAATATATTACTGCTTCATAGTCCAGAAGAGTTCACCTATAAAACATAAGTTTATTATGTCATGGAAATTTGCACCAGACTTTGTTCTGATTAACTGTGAAACTGCTAAGACGGTGATATAACAGAAAGTATGAAATGAGATGCTGATACCTTGCTCAGGCAGGCAGTCTGTTGTTAAACAATATTCTCCTGGGGCGTTACTTAAAAACCAAAATTGTTTGCATAAAACATTGGTAAGACCAAAAGCATTACTACACTGCCTAGAAGGAATACGAATATTACATGTGAAAATATGGTGCCTCTCCCATACTGTACATGTGGTTACTTTATATCAGTTGACCATAAAGTATCTAGGAACAAGCCAAGCTTTTAGGATGCCAAGGTCACCTGTGTAGCTTCTAAGATTTCAGATGATGTGTGCTTTAAAGTGGGGAAGTTTCCAAGTAATAGTTTTTTCATAGAATCTTTCCATTGTAATATTCTTCCCTGGAAGAATGACTTGCATAGAGCAGGCTGAAAGATGCACTGTAGAGAAGAAGTGTGGTTCTAGTCTTTGTTACTTTTACTACTGAACATAAAACTCAACAGGCAGGTGCACAGGCAATCCTGTTCTGGTCTTGTGGTATACAGTATATTCTCTTAAGCTGTGTGGTTTTTGCCTACAGATGAAGGAAATGACCTGCCGTGATGTTGTTAAAGAAGTTGCAAAAATGTAAGTCTCCAACCTGTTTCTCCAACTTGACAAAAATCCATACTGGTGAGCTTGCTTTGGTTTAAAACTGAGGCTGTTCCTTTTAAATTGGGTACTGGGTGTTAAATTGTCTGACTCTAATCACTAGTTTTAAAATATTTAAACCAGGTGACAGATGAGGGGAAACTTCTTGGTGTCCTGGTTCTGAAATAAGAGTTGTAAACTTTGTAACACAGATTGAACAATGACCTGGTGCTTCAGAGAAAAGCAGCCCACAAATGATGCTGAGGTCTTGGACCCAGCCTAAAAAAACACTCAAGTGCTTGGGGAAGATTCAAAGTAGAACTTCTTTAAAGGGTTACATAGGGTACAGCTCATACATAGGTCTCATTTTAAATGATCAAGGTTGATATCACATGAAAAGACTCGAAATATTTAGTTTGCTGTTTAGTGATGCCATTTAGGACAACACATCAGTGATATAATTGCCTGCAGTCACTACTACTGTCCCACAAGTTCTGTGTGAGCATAGTGTACTTAAAGGAAAAAGGAATCATTCAGCAGTTGTGGACTAGTGAGGGAAAAAGATACCAGGAGGAGAGCGAATGCTGTGCTTGGTAGAGCATGAGTTGGCCATGAGTAAACTTCTTAAAAATGCTTTGTGAATTACTATCTCTTCAGTCAAAGACAAGTATCCTTCGAGGTATTTAAACCACACATGCTCTGTGTTTGTCACATACTCAGTAATCTGCAACTGCAAAACTGTAATTTCAAGCATTTTACAGCTACTGCTTCAGAGGTTATAAAGTAGTAAATATGCATCTATCATTGGTGTTGCAGCAGGTGAGTTTTATTTCAGTGTGTGTCTGAGGCTGTCACAGCAGTGGATGGAGGAAAGAATTTGTGGGATCTCTGTTCCTAAAACCTAGCCAGGACTTCAAAACAGGTCTAAAATAGCAGAAACCAGACATGGATTTTCAAGTAATGAAAATGCTTCTGTTCTTTAGTTCTGCCTCAGCTCAAAACTCAACAGCAGCTTTAGACAGAGTTGTTTTTCAGCTCAAATTCAGCTACTTAGTAGCATTTAGCAAGATGGCAATGATTTCAATAACTTTTAAAATTTAAAAATACCACGCGCAATCCACAGCAATGATTTCTTCAGGCACTTGTAAAGGTACACTTCATTGCACAAGGCTTGTAACCATGAACACATATGATAGGCCTATAGATCATCTCAGCTAACAGACAGAAAGGTCTGTAAGCACAGAGTGGTATTTTCGTGGACACCAGTTCACTTCAGTCTTTAGATTTGTTTCACAGTACTTTGATTGCAAGTACTTAGTGTGGTGCTGAAGGTATCCTTCCTTCTTCCACTGTCTCCAAGGTTTCTTTCTGAAACAAGCTAAGAAATACAAAATAGAGCCTTCTCAAACAGGGAAGCCACAGGTTATTTTAAGTTCTGCTGTTTTGAGTGTATGTCTCAGCTCAGGATTGTTCCAGTTTGTTCATGTGTTCTGCCACAGGACTTAACACTAGGATGCAGTCAAATCAGTTTTGTTACTGCAGTGTAACATTTCTATCCCACAGCCTGAGCAGTGATTTTACTGGTCTGGGTGGTACTGTGTATGCTGTAATACCACTTGGGAGTTTAAATTCCCATTTCCACGTTTGCCATAAGCACCACAGTCTATATGGAAATCTAACGTACAGATTTCTAATTAGACACAAGATACTGTGCTCTTGGGATTTAGTGCTAAGTGTAAGCTGAAGTAAGATCTACAGGGAAAATGCAGGACACTCCAGCTCTATTATAACGAACCTAGCAGAAGCAGGCAGTGATGATGCAGCCTTGGTTCTGCAGTATCTAAATCTTAATGTTTGTTCCAATTAGGGTAACTTGAACATCTTAACCTGCATCTGAGCTGTAATGATTTAAGGTGTTGTTAGACTAGCAGTTAAACATGGAAGATTCTGTAATGGTGTTTGGTGGGGAGAAGGCACGGGGAGAGCTTCTATTAATCATAAGAGTACTTTAACAGGAGAAATCTGTGACAGCAGTAAGGTATATTTAGCCTGTTGGTCAGTCTGTTCTAATCTGTACTTTGTCTGTTCCTTTCAGAATCTACATAGTTCACGATGAAGTAAAGGATAAAGCTTTTGAGCTGGAACTCAGCTGGGTTGGAGAAAGTAATGCATTTCTATAATTTCTATAAACACTCCAGAAAATTTACACCTTTTTGTAACTAAAGTAAAACATTGCTTTTTAAATTCACTCAGTATGTCAGGGTCCTGTGTGAATTGTACTTAAGATGTACTCTTTTTATTGGCAGTAACCAATGGAAAACACGAAATTGTTCCCAAAGACATCAGGGAAGAAGCAGAAAAATATGCCAAGGTAAGGGTCTGACTCCGGTGTCACCTCAGTGCTTCACTTGACAAACTGTTGCGATGACTGGAAAATGTATCGTTCCAATACACATCCCTTCAGCTTTAGCTGGTGTTATTGGGAAAGGACAGTAATGAAGGCTACAGTGTAACTATGAATTGAGAGGTTTGCCCAAGTGGTGTCTTTCTCCTTCAAAAGTAAATGTACTGATGGGAACTGTCTTGCTGATTACAAGGCTTTGGACAGAGGGAGAGGGTTGTGAGGCAACAGCCAAACTCATTTTGCTTGCTGGAGGCTGAACTGTAAAACAACTGTTAAAACTAGTTTTTATTACATTTTTTGTTTTAAACAGGAATCTTTGAAAGAGGAAGATGAATCAGATGATGACAATATGTAACACATTGTTACTCCAAAAGTTCAACTTTTCTTATCTTAGACCAGGTTTGTTTATAATGCATTATGCATGGGATGCTGTTATGTACTTGTTGGAAGAAATTGACTGACCAACTTGCACTAATAAATTTTCCATTTTACTGTCTGTTAGCTTTTATTTCAAAGAAGTATAGGCCAGCAACTGTACCTAAACAGACACTATGAAGGAAAGACATTACCAGGCTGGTGTTGCTTCCTGCAGCACTCCACTTGAGCCAGGCTGTGCACAGAAGCACAATCTGCTTAGAAATCAGACAAATCTCTTGTTTATGCTGCACAGTTCAGTATTAAAAACTAGTACTCTGTAATTCCTTGATTAACCAATAGCAGAGTTTGCAGTTCATTCACAGCCACAGTCTGGGATTGCTCTGGGCAGAAGAGAACATGGAAAACTAAGCTGCAGGTTACAGTCCAGGGTGATGTGCACAGCTGACAGCTCCAAACAGCCTATCTAACAAGCAGCAGTTCAAGAAAAGGAATTTTAATCTGAAGTACCAAGCCTAGGCTTATTGGAGGAGTAGGAGGAATGAAAAACTAATTCAGGTTAAAACACTGCTTGTGTTAAGTTCTAAAGTCTGTTAAGTAATGTAACTGGAATTAGTGCTTGAAGAGCCAAACTATTTTTAAATAGTTTCTTAGCACAGTTCTGAATCAGCTTCATCAATTGCTGACCTTTCCAGAAGTTAAAAACAAGCTTTGCTGCTGTCTTTCCCCACTTCCTAGGAAAAAAGACTGCTTATTCTAGTCACTTCCAAGTTTTGAAATAGCAGGTTTGATAGGGCTGAGAGCAACCCAGTGGAAGGTGTCCCTGCCCACAGCAGGGGCGTGGAATGAGATGATCTTTAAGGCCCCTTCCAACCCAAACCATTCTGTGATTTTATAAGGTAATAAACTGTTCCGTTCACCACCTCAGAACTCAGTTAAGACTGAAGTCTTGTTTGTACATGCAGTTAAAATTTTAATGCTTCTCCCAATCTAAAATGCCTACTTGTGTAATGAATCAAACTCCTCAGCTTTAGGACTACACTCATGTTCACCAGCCCTTAAAACAAGAGCTTTCCCAGGTTTATTTTTATACAGGTAGTTTGAAGAATACCTGGCCTTCTCCAGTCTCCTTCGTACCAGGATGACAAAGTCCAGGTTCTGTTTCCTTTTTGTGACACAGGAAAGTCAACAGAGAGATAGTTCTGACTTGACTCAGTGACTGTCTCAGTTCAGCCTACCTGAACTCCTGCCTCTCCAGCTGGGCACAGCTTTTGGAGGCTGCTGGGACAGATCAGGCCAGCATTAGTCATGGCCAGGACAGGCAGCCTCCTTCAGTGCCTCCTCCTGAGGCAGCAGTAACAGCTGCTCCACTGAGTCAGCCTGGAGTTCCTTGTTTGGTGGCTCCAGACTGAATTTACTACTGCTGTTTCCTGCTGATCAGCTGTTTGAGTCACTGGTGAGCACCAGACAGGAAACTTCTCACTGATACCATAAAGTATTAACTGAGGCTGATCTGCCACTCCATGGGTATGGCAGCAGGGAGCCTGCCTGATTCTCTTCACTTGGTCTTGATTCTGTTCTTAAAATCACAGAATATTCTGAGTTGGAAGGGACCCACAGGAATCATCAAGTCCAGCTCTTAACTGAATGGCCCATACAGGGGTGAAACCCCTGACCTTGCTGTTCTTAGCACCATGCTCTAAACTGCTAAAGGGACACTGAAAGCCATCCTCGTGTGTGGATACACCCACCCACGCATCCATCCCCCCTTTCAGAGACAGCCATTCGCAGTTAGGACAGGAGCTGTGACACAGCCAAGTTCCAGGGTACAGTGAGAAGAGCAGCATCAGCTGTGTATATTTACAAGACAAAATGGAAGGAAGATGTTCCACAATATACGAAGAGATAAAAGGTAGGAACACAGCCACCTGCTTACGCAGAATTTCCCAATAGCTACTACATGGAGAACACAGCAAATGAAAAGGCTCCTCTGAGGAACTAATTTTTCTATACCTTTTCACAACAAGCAAAAAGTCCAATGAGAAGCAATTCAAGAGGCTGTGGGTAGCAGTACATGCAAAGTGCTGCACAATCTTGCCTGTCATAGCAAAATTTAGTTAATACCCAGATGATGATTGCTGTCAGGTTATTTTCCAAATTTAATCATTTATCAGAGTATAGGCTCAGCCTGTTTATGAAAATTATATGGTAAGGAAAAAAACCTACTACTTTCATTTCCAATGACGGTAGACAGGGAAAGAAAAAAAAATTCAGCATCAGAAGGTGGAGAAAAATTTGCTTTTATTCAGTAGAAGGGGGCATCAAGGAGGAAAAAAAGCAGGAAAATACTAAACAAGGTATTTTAATATTGACATTTCCCTTTAGAAACAGAAAGCTAGCAGAATTCTGTTTGATCTGAAGTTTAGCATTACTGCCTCTTGTCAACAAGACCCAGGGAACATGAGAATAGATTTCTACCCCAGAAAGACTCGTTTCAGCAGAAAAACTACTGCAAACCCCTTGTGACAGCTACTTTTGCAACGTTGCAATACAATGAGACAACCACACTGTATTTAACAAGTAACTTACTAACTTGAAGCTAGTTACTTAACAATGCTTAATTACACAGTAGTATATTAGCCATCACAATGTTTCACTAATTTAGTCCACAGCTGATAGGCTAAAAAGAAACTTCACTGAGTTCTGCTACTGAGAAGTAGTATTTACTTTTTGCTATGTCAAACAGTGAAGTTGAGCAGGGGAAGAAATCTTTCAAAAAGAAGGAAGTGGCTACTTAAGGTCACACTGACCAAATAAAGAATTAAAAATGCAGTGGGACAGCAAAGCATGATTAACCTTGAATTAAATGTTGAATACCATTTTGGGGATTTTTTAATAAATATATAAAGTCTGAGGCAAATCACATGGTGAACAATAAGCTGCAGAAGGGCTCAAGCTAGAATTGAAAGTATTATTTCAGTGGGGACCAGATCTGTTCCAGAACAAGGGAAAATAATACTAAATTGCAAAAAACCCAAAAGCTTGAATTCAGCGGAGGCTCTCTTTTAGAGAGGAAAAATATCTGGCAGTGTTATAGATACTCCGTTACCCTCCAGGCTGAAACATCATCTAAGGACAAGACTTTGAATTAAGCGCAGAAAACAACACCTGATGAGGCAGCTAACACAGAAAGCATCCTTTCCTACAGAAGTAGGGCTTGGATCCCCTTCCCTAAAATTAAAATTGGCTTGAAAATGGTCAATTACAACTTCAGTGTAACACTGAAATGTGAAAATGCTTTGCAAAGCAAACAGCTGGGCAGGGTAAAAACTTCTGAATTGGAGATTTGAGCAAGAGGTGATTCTAAGAGTCTCATTTGGGTTATTTCTGCCCAAAGCACTGGGAAGTTTTTGATCTAAAGATAGCAGAATAGCAGCACTGCTTGCTTCAGGCTCCACAACTAACCTACTTTGTCCTACTCTGGCCATTTATGGGAACACATAATACAGCAAAAAGTTAAATACCCACTTAGAATGCGTAACTCCAGTTCTTGCCGTGCTGAAACACTTCAAGCTCAGAGTTTTAATGGCATATTCTGTTGCTTAAGATCCAAAGCACAGGGCTTAAACAGAACACCAGGGAGTGTACAGACCAACTTGTCTCTTAGCTTAAAGTCATCCCTCCACCAAGGAGTATTTTAGAAGTAGAGATCCAACAATGACACAACAGTAAGGTGTTCAGTAAGATGCTTCCTCCTTAAGTCTCATACATCCACTGGCTGTTACTCAGCACCTGATGAATCACTACTCTGGTATTTATTAAAACTGGGTATGTCACATTCCCTGTTACAATTATTTAGTCAGAAAGTCCACATACAGCAGCCTTGTTCAAGAGAATTAAGAAGGGGACTAGGTGAACTGCAGGTGACAAAACAAACAGGCTCCAGTATCCAGTTTAGTTACATATATCTCCATGACTGCACCAGGGCAGATTTTAGAATATCAAAGTGCACTTGCAGAGTTCGAAAATCAAGGTTAGGCTATTGCATCAAGATAATTAATTCTATGCTACTTTAATATGGCCATAAAAGCTACTGGCTTGGATAATATCCTCTTTACAACTGTTAGTACTGCTGATGAAATGATGGCAAGATTGTTAGCAGTAACCCATATGTGAAATTTCCTGTGTGGCAGACATCCATGAGGGTATCTCCAAAAGAAATACTACTCATCTGTATTTGGTGCTGACTCTCAGAAAGGAAACATTCCAAGCAGAATGTGTCTCATGCAGATCTGAAGTATGCCAAGCATTGGGTCATTTGTAACTTCTCATCACCAAAAATAGCTCCATGGCCCGAGGTTAAAAGCCCCACATGCTGAGACTGTGACTACCCATGCAACACTGCTTGGGATGCTCTCTGGCTGTGCAGTCCCAGGAATCCTTAAGGAACGGGATTTGGAATAACTACATTGGCTGTTGCGCAAGTCTCTTCCTGAAGATAAAACCGTAGCCATAGAAGGGAACACAAAACAGTGAATTCAACAATGCATCTTATCATGACCTTAAAATGAAGTACAGTTTCAAGATTATGAAGAGCAAAATAGTATTAATTGTCATGACAATTCTGACGCTGTAATGGCGCCAAAACTACAGCACAGAGACTGTTCTCTCCCCCTCATTTTCTTCTTTCAGTTGCGTGTCTGTAATACAAGGACCAGCTTTTCCTCTACCCACCAGTTTTTCAAGTTACATGCAGCAAGGAAGTTACTTCTACTCAAGAACTGAGAACTATTTTGAGACACCAACTGCTTGTAACTTTCCATTTTAGAGGATCTTGCTGCCTATTATGTCCAATTACATAGTTTTCTGAAACTTGCCTCACTTTAAATACATTCTAGTATTTTAGAACACAGCATCTACAACTAAACTCAAACCAAGTCTCCTATTTCCAGATGGATGCAGCCACCCCCACGCAGTGCTCTTTCATCTTCAGTACATTGCTATTAAAGGACTCTGAAACAGTTGTTTAAAAATGGTTCTTACAAGTTGCTGTGCCAACCAAAAATGGACAGCTAGAATAAAGCAGGCAGCAGCATCACAAAGTTTATAGACCAAACACATGCATATCTTCAGATACAGGAAAAAACTGAAATCCCCTGAAGTGCCCCCTAACAACAGTGTAGGAACTGCCCACGGAAAATACCATTTTAGGCAATGTGATAAAACTAGCCAATCAAGGGTTTAGAAAGAACATGGTGTGCTTTATTGCTGCATAAAATTAGATATAATTTGGTACACATACTGTCTGCCTATCCAAAATCAGTCATTAGGATTCCAACTTCACCAGATTAAGAGTAGGTTCAATTATAGTAAATTCACCCAAAGGTTGATGCATTCCAAATGCACACAGCCCCCAAAACCCACCCAAGTGATGCCTAAATTTTTGGAAGTTAAAATTTATCTTGTCTGTTGGGATTTTAGAAAAGCAGGAAATCTGCTCAGTTCATTACTTCAGAAAGAACAGAGACCTCTTACATCAGACTGCGTTAACAGGTGACAAGAGCAGCACAGGAAGCACCAGCTACTTTAGCAGAATGCTTAAAACTCCATTTCAGCTCTAACTCCAGGTGTTTCCACAGCCGACAAAGCCCACCAAGTGAGAGCGTATTTTCCCCAAACACTTTCCTATGTACATCAGGAACAGAAACAAATCTGAAAGGCTGTTTGAGGCAGAACTAAAATGTACCTTAATGTGGTTTCCATCAGCTGCTTTAAAAAGAGCTGCTTCCCCCAGTCAAGTGCTTGTGCCTACCCTCACAGCAGTTTGTCCCCTGCTGTGCTGCTTGCAAGGAAGACACAGATCACTCCCACACAAATAGAAGATCTTTCATTGATCCAGAATAATAAAACCCTCCAAAACCCCATGTATTTTGCTGTGTCAGAGTTCTGGATGTCACATAACACAGCTCCTTTCAGAGGCTCTGTTTATAGCTGTAACTAATGAGGTGACAGACTACATGGGAGCACTGCAGGGGAAAGCACATCCCTGAAGGTACAGACTCCTGCACACAGTACAGTCTAGCAATTAATTCACAGGTTGATTGGGCAGCTAACTCCCTGGCCACCTGGAAATGAGCTACCTGTAATAATACCCTCCAAACAACAGAGATAAATGAAAAAGAACTTTGGAAAAAGATGGCTAAGCAGGAGAAAAAACCTCAGAATTTAATCACTGGCTGAACTGTAGATTCTAACCAACAACAGCTACTTACAGCTGAAAACATTTAATTCAAAAGACTGAGGGCACTAATACTTTTAAGTAAGAATCAATACTGACCAGCTGCAGTCTTGTTAGCTGAGGCTGAAAAGTAAATTAACTTGAAATTATTGAAGTAATTTGAACAAGCAAAAGCCCTGGAAGAAAGGCCATGTAACCACTGCCCTCACAAGCTTTCTTCCGCTGAGCAGACACACATTGCAGCAGTGCTGCTACTTCCCTTTGTGCCAGGCTGCAGGCTGGCAGTGACACACACACCACTTCTGGAGGGTTACAAGGAAGGACTCTGTGCGTCCATAGTCCTGATCCTGTTGGATCACGTTGCTCTACAATCTGCATCTGTAACAATAAATTATTTTAATCAACAGCTTATCAGTGCTAGCAAGCTTGAGATACCCCTATTCTGGCAGGTGGACCATGTCCAGGGACTCACCATCAGTATTAGAACCCTGTTCTTTATCTCCACAAGTATGGAAAGGTGTATTGTAATAAAAATCCAAACTCTGCAAGCTTTTTCAGACAGTGGTGTATGAGAACACGGCTCATCACAGCTTCATTTCCTTCTTGTACTTTTTCACTTCTGCATCAAAAAGTCTTACCAGGAGGCAGGGGAAAAAAAAAGAGAGCCTTCCAAGATATAAACTAGCAACAGGTAGTATAAAAAGATAAACAGGGAAGATTCTTCAGATTGACCATGACAGATCACTCAAACTACTGAAGAATAATAAAATCTTGAATCTACTAACACAGGTAGAGAAATTAATCCAACCAGTTAGTTCTCTATACTAAAGTGAAACAACAACCCATTTCAGCTCTCCAATGTCAGCAGCAATTCACTTCTTAGGTATGGGAAGCATTAGACACTTCTTCAGTAAACATTTACTCCCAGTCTGGTATCACAACAGGCTGAAAAAGTGACCACATTGTTGCTACGAAGTAGATCTTCAAAGCTCAATATTTAAGGAATATCATCTATTTCAGAATCCTAATTTACTCAAAAGATTGCAGTAAGGTTCTTCAAATACAACATGCAAAACTTGGAAGACTTTTCCTGTTGGTTTTCATAGCAATGAAGTAAGTAATTGCCACTCCCAAAACCACATGGGGTTTGCATTCAAGTTTTACCCTGTATGTTTGATTTAGATGGGAGTTTACTAAAGAAGTAGTAATTATAAACTAGAGACTTTACTTTGTTAGGAAGAATGCAGACTATTTAGAGATTCAGGTACAAGTTTAAATGTTTTCCATTTAAGTTTATTTCAAGAACATAACATGTATTCGATCTGTAGATGTGTAACTGCCTGTATTTACCCACAAAAACACTCCTTCAATCCTGTGGAAAAACCATCTTTTCTCACCTTGAAAAATCAAAACTTCCACAGACCAAGAATTTACATCAGTAATATGGTTTATACCTCAGAAGCCAGAAAAAAAGACTGCAAGCTGCAGAGATAATTTGGAAGTCAATTAAAAAGTTTAAAAGAGAGTTTAAAAATTTAAGTGTACAGTCCTGGAATGGCTGATGCACTGACGCAGCCTGTACACACACAGGATACATTTCTGGTGCCAACCAGTGTCTTGTGCCTGCCACGAAAGATGTTATTCAGAAAGCCTGAAAGAGAACTAATGACAGGTAGATCTAAAGGTCTAATCCTTCACTTTACTGCTGGCACTCAGAGACAAAGTGTTATTTAGAAAAATATGTAAGAACACTCTCCTTCAGCAGCAGTGTGAACAATGCTACCCACAACAGTAACTAAATTCTCATTTGACTTCAAGCACCTACTTCAAGTTTTGAAAGACAGACTGATCACTTGATTGCAGGCGATGACAGAGTCCTTTGCCACCTCTAAATTAAAGCTGCTGCACAAATTTTCAGCTTCTCTGCAGTGCTGTGCAGTTGTTTTGCAACACTGCATGACTTCCCCACTGTAGCTCTAACTACTGTCACCAATGTGAACTTGCAGTCCTGACAAATAATACAAGAAATTAAGTGTATTTGTAATCAAATTCTATAGCCTGCATCCCTTTCTTAGGCAACAAAGTAGAAGTTAAACATCTATATTCAGATAATTTAACAGCACGTGACAAAACATGCAAAAACTGGCTTTAGAATCCGTTCTTAAGTAAACCCTGGCAATGGGCATGTAGTTCCTAAATTAGCCAACATTAACATTTGATACAAATATGTCAGTTATCATAAAATTACATACCAGAAAGAATAAAAATAGCCTCTTACAACACAGCTCTTCTTCTGTCCAAACACAAGATTACCAAATCTGTCTTAAAACAAGGAACACTTTATGTCTGGAATTAAAAGATTGCACGATAGATGCCACAGCTCAGGGGCCGGGGGAAGCAGCAGCTCCATCAGCTGAGAACTACAACTCCTCTCGTGGTGCCGTGCTGCCAAAAACACACTCAGTTAATGCATCACTGATTCCTGCACACATTTGATAACACGTGGGATTGTAGCTAAGATCTGCAGCCACAAAGCACAAAGTCTGGACATAGTTTACTCAGGAAAAATGGGACTGCTCCTCCCTGGAGATCACTGAGGCCGCTGACAAGAGCTTGGCCAGCTGAGTATGGATCACTTTACTGGTGCTACTGGGAAAAGGAACTACAAAGTGAGGATTGTTTTCGCAGAGCTGACAGATATCCCAATTCTGAGATGTTTCTCACACAAATATTTCTGACAGAGTGTTCTACATCATAAATATTTTCATCATTATTCATGTCCAGAAGATACTGGACTGCTGCAAAACATCCCCAGATCAGATTCAAGAAATCACCACTGAACTTCAGTGGATATAATGCACAAATTCAGGCTTCCTGAGGGTTGCTTGACTTTGTGTCTTCTCCAGTGGGAACCCTCACATGGAAATTATTAAAATCAGCACGAAGTTATGTTTGAGTAACTACATGTCCATTCTCTGAACATGAGGACAAGAATGTCCCAGAGCTGGGTAAACTGTAAGGAAACATTTAGCATTAACAAGTTTCAGTCAAATTGTGGGGTTTTTAAAAAATTTTTTCCATGACTAGGAAAGGTTTGATCTTTCATTTTTACAACCAAGCTATTACTGGCTGAAGTTTTCTGTCGTCAACTTCACATTCATTAGGATTTCTTCTCTTTATACCGGTACTTCACAACTTCTTACCCCACTCCTCTGAGCAGTTTGCAATCACTTAGATAATAAAGCTTTGTGAGAAGCACATGACTTTCATTTGTACAGAAATGCTGCAGTTCCACAGACACAGAGGATCTGAACCACCACTCTAAAAACGTTGCCTATTTAACTACAGAATAAAAACACCAAGGAAAAGAGCATTTAAAAAAAGAAAAGAAAGAACTAAACACTGGAAACAAAAATAAAAGCTAGACATCTCTTGAACACCTGCAAAATCTGACAGAGTAGCAACGTATTTCATTACATAGAAAAAAGCTCAGTGTTAGAATAAGATCCAATACTTATAAAATTCTACAGTATTTTGGCTGTAATTGTACGTGTATTCTGAGTTCTTTTATCTAAAAAAAAATGTACTATGTCAAGAGCAGTATGTGACTACAGAACAGAATAAAGCCACCTTATCCCAGAAATCTCTCTTCTTACTTAGTCTCTGATCTCAAGGAAGCCATGTGATACAGTCAACAAGTTACTTATTCTGCTGTTCTTATGAAGAGAACTGTAAGATACAGACAGTCCTGTATTTCCTTTTTCTTAACAAATGACACCTGTATGGAAGACTTTGGGCAACATTTCTGTATATTCCGCAACTAATACACCAAGCACATTTTTAAGTGCACTATTTTTTCTAATTTACTTAAAGCCATCACCTGGAATTCCATGTGATCAATGACCAGTGTCATGCTTAGAGTGCCTTAATGCCTTCAATTGCTTTTAAATTAAGAAGCCTTTAATTTGCTCAAGCTGAGGCTCATATGCATTTCCCCAGGCAAATCTCCTGTGCTGCACCTACAGGAGCAGCTACTTTGGCACTAACACAGTACAGATAACACAAGTACTGCTGCTTTGATCAACAATCTAAAAAATGAAATGTTTCTACCTCACAGTGTGCCTGTTTACAGAGAGATTAGATACTAAAATGAGTTACTGTAATTGTCTCACTCCAGAGCTCCTAAAGTGTTAACTTTCTGCAGCTAACAGAACAGGTCATGATAAAAAGGCTCACCACAGAGAAGTTCACTGCTCATTTCTTCCACTCATTTCCACAGTTTCCCTATAAGGGTTTGCACACGAGGATGAAGCACAGTTGCATGGATCCAGCACAGCTGAGCTGGTTTAGAGTCTCAGAGCTGGTTAACACCGACATTTAGGATGAAAAACATCGGTATAATGCAATAACTCTTGAGTCCTCGAGTTCATATTCCAAAAAAAAGGTATTTAAATCAAAATTAGACCCCTTTTTCTGGCTTGCCAAAAGCACAGCGTGTTCATTCCTTGACACCAGACATCATCCCTAAGCTGTGTGAGAACATTTGTGCTGCGCTGAGTTGCCTACTGGACATTCTTAGCTGCTTAAAATACCATAAAAGAACAAGTCACCTCTCCTGCTCACTGGCTAT
The DNA here is from genome assembly GCA_013400975.1 of Atrichornis clamosus. Taxonomy (NCBI): domain Eukaryota; kingdom Metazoa; phylum Chordata; class Aves; order Passeriformes; family Menuridae; genus Atrichornis; species Atrichornis clamosus. Next base: position 2,271 of record WBMZ01007809.1, on the reverse strand, counting down.
ACAGAAATAAAGTCCTTTTGCTCACAGCAGCTCGATGGGTGATGTGCCATGAACCTTCTAAGCATGCTGGCTGTAATGGATACATCCATGTGGGCAGGATTTTTATGCTAGAAATCAGAAACAAGACTGATTAGTTTTGTCACAAACTGTTATTTATTGAATGATACTACACTCAATACAGAGATACAGATCATGCCTCAGAAAAGCTCACAATCTAAGCCAGGATTTGGCCAACACATTCCACAGAGAGATCAGAAGTTCACATTTAAATGGAATTTTGAAAGTTTTGTTAACATTTGAGTTAGATATAATGTATTCTAAATCACAGAATCAGAGAATGGTGTGGGTTGGAAGAGACCTTAAAAAGTTCATCCAATTCCAACCCCCTACCATGGGCAGGGACACCTTCTACTAGACCAGGCTGCTCCAAGCCCCATCCAATCTTGCCTGGAACAGGACTGAGATGGGGCAGCCACAGCTTCTGTGGACAACCTGTGCCAGGGCCTCACCACCCTCACAGGCAGGAATTTCTTCCTAGTATCCATTCTAAACCTGCTCTCTGTTAGGGGGAAGTCATCACAATTTTTCCTGTCACTCCATGCCCTTGTCCAAAGTCCCTCTCCAGATCTCTCATAGGCCTCCCTCAGATACTCTTCAGTTTATCCACTGCATAAAGCAGAACTACAGCACAGAATAAAAGTTCCCTCAGCATTAAATGCCTCAACCTTTAGACATCATATATAGATCCTCAACCATCTGTATATTTACCACCTGGATCCAAACACCAAGATTCCAGAGCTTTCCTCCATGTCAGACCTGCAGTCAATTCCAAACAAGCCTCATATACTTTATACCTTATCAAACCTTCAGCGCTTACTTGTACTACACAACTCTGCTCAGTGAGCTCCCTAGAGAACTCTCCCTTTACTTACTGCTTTCCAAAGCATCAGATCTAATAAAAAATAATAAGAAAATGCAAAAACCACCTTCGAAGCAGAACATACATGGGAACCACACCTAAACAATCTTTTTCGGTCCAATTAGCACACAGGTCCCTTCACTGTTATTTTAGGTAACCCTGAGGAGTGTCTTATAGCTCAGACTAAGCACTGTTAAACAGATACTCATCACCTTGGAATAAAAATTACGGATCTGTTACTTTGAAATAAAAATTATGGATCTACATTACTATAAATAAAACAGCAAGTTTTACAAAATAAGCCAAAATGTGAAGCTAACGTTAAAAATATAGTTTAATCATAGGCTTCGGCCAGTAACTCCTATTTATTCAGGTCAAAGCTCATCTCCAAGAGCGAACTCTCAGAGGACTCCGACAGGTGCAGGTATCCTGCCTCATAAGGCTGCACTTCCAGGACCAGCAAGACGACAACACCTGCCCGCACACACCCCAGAAAAGCCCTCAGCCTTCTCCATACTGGTCATCCCTGTCCTTGCTGCGTCCTCCTGCAGAGGGATCCGTGCGGAACCGCTCGGGCAGCAAAAGCAAGTCGCGTTCCCTCCCCACACGCGTCACGGGGATGATGAAAGGCGGCGGAGCTGCGCCCTCCCCCGCGGGAAGGAGGCGCGGGCCGGCAGGCCGGCAGCCCCTACCTGCACCCCGGGCGTGTCTCCGCGGGGCGCTCGGGCCGCCCCAGCGGCTCCGCGCCCTCACGGCGGGCGGTCCCGGCACCTCCATGGCGGCCACTCCACTTCCGGGTCCGGCTAGGCCTGCTCCTGCGCCATCTCCGCCGCGAGCGGGGCCGCCACCAACACCCAACGACGGGGTCACAGCACCGGGAAGAGACGCATTACCACCTCAGCGGACCTCGGGATGAGCCTCCCAACCGCTCCCTCCACCGATCCCACGAGCACTCCCGCTCCTCCCTTTTCCTGCGGCCTAAAATGGGAAAGAGCCGCGCATAAAATGGCGCCCAGGACAGTGAGGCCGCCGCGCCTGCGCGCCGCGCGCGCCGGCTCTGCCCCCTCCTCCTCTGCCACCGCCCCGCCCCTCTCTCTGTCCCTTCCCCTGCCTCCCGCCCATCCCGCCTCGAGCCAATCACATTGCGCCGTTGCCCTTCCGGTCCCCGCCGCTGGCCAATCCTGTGCGCCCGGGCCGCGCCGCTGCCCAATGGAGGCGCTGTCCGCGGCGGCCCAATGCGCGCGGGGCGTCGGAGAGGCGGCCAATGGGAGCGGTCCCGCTCCCGCCGCTTGTTTATTGGGGCTCGCGCTGCGGCGCGGGGCGTGTCCGCGCGCGCAGGGAGGGGGGGAGGG